>JAODAL010066235.1:0-17862 GCA_025379985.1 Phyllomedusa bahiana | reverse complement strand
AACAGGAACGGGTTTAGATCCCCCTTGGATATTCAATGTGCTGTGAGCAGATAGGATTTAAATGTATATGCAGCTGCATTTGGACGCACACTGGATTTCAGATCCAATACCCAAAAAAATCAGAAATGAAGTTAAGAGAAGCATTTCTCTGAGAAAAGCTGAGACAGCCCACAAAAAATCGCTGTTAAAAAAATCAGTTCTTCAGTAAGAGCTTTTACGCAGCCAGCGCAGCCCTTCCCTCGTCAGTACAGTGAGAGGAGTGTGAGCTCCCAGCGTCGCGCCCGGACTTATATAGTGCGGGTAACGCCCACAGAATCCCCCCGGGTCTCTGATTGGCTTCATCTCTGCACATGTCATGCAGGCTATCCCTTTTTTCTCCCCAGAGTCTTTGCCCCATGTAACGCCATGTGCTCGCAGCCATTTTATCAATGAAAAGCACACTTCGTTCACCCGAAGTACCCCAAACTTCGACTTCGTTCAGAACCGAAGTTTTACTGAAGTTCTAAACAAAGTCCACTTCGTTAGAGTCAATTCGTCCATCTCTACTAGCCTATCTTATTTAATTCAGCCCTATCATAGCTTCTAGCGGTAAATTTGTCAATAAGTTTTTCCATATTTTCAAGATATAGCTCATCTGTAGAGCATATACGCCGTGCCCTGACAAATTGCCCACAGGGGATACCCCTAAATGTCTGAGGGGCATAGAAACGACTTATGGTGCAAAATATTATTACGCTCTATGGGTTTACTGTATAAAGAGGTAGACAATCCCTGAGCCTCTTTGCGAACAGAGAGGCTTTCTGGATATTCCGTTTGGATTCATTAATACCCAAGGGGTTAAATGAAGTTTTTAGCCTTAGATCGTATCTATAATGTTTAACTTTGTTGCGCTCTTCTAATGTGTCTGTAATAATGTAATAATGCCATTCTTATATTGCTAATTTATTATACAATTGCACTCATTTAGAATCGTATAAATATGTTCTTTCATCAAAGACTCACGTACCTGTGGTGAGAGCATCATCCTGTAGAGCGCCGGTCTGAGGAAGGAGGAGTTATCCTCCGAAACGTCACCTGAGGCACCCGGATGTGAGGATGTGCATCGCAGACACAGGCAACCACTCTCTTTACATATCATCATATGTTTACAATGGACAATAGATGTCTTTTGCATTAATGCGCTACAACTAAGGTTTTGATTCTTGTTGAGCACAGGTTTAAATTTTGAATATTTATTGGAAATCCAGGAAATTGTATGGATGTTTGAATATATTTAATATAAAAGCAAGATTTGCACATTTTGGGTCTGGTGATATATTTTTTCTGAAGAAATATAACAATGACAGACATTTAAATCATACTTGAAAATTGTTCTATAATGATCAAGATGGTATAGGAGATTGGGGAGCACTGAAATAAGATTTAGCAAGTCTCCTGGATACCGCAGAAACCTCCCAAGACCACTCTGACTGCCTACTGCTAGGATAATGCATCAGCAGACACAGCCGAGACGTCCTGCTATGTTCAGGGAGGACTGCGCCGCTGAGCTAGACTATAGACTTAGGGCCACGTGTATGAAAACGGTCTAGGTCTAAAACTCACTTTGTTGCTCATAGCAACCAATCAGAGCTCCCCTCTAAATTCATATAGTGCTCTGGAAAAAGGAGAGGGACGATCTAATTGGTTGCTATGGGCAACAAAGTGAGTTGTTGACCTAGTTGGTTTTCACACGTGGCCCTTAATAAAAGATTGTTAAAGTCCTTTCTGTTGCTGGCCTGTTTGTGTTCTGAAAAAACAGGTGTATTCTGCCCTATTCCCCATGGTTCTACTACCTCCAGTCCCATGAACTAAATTTAAAATATGCCACTAGAGAGGCAAGATCTGAATGGTTGCTATGGGCAACAAAGTGAGTTTTAGACCTAGACAGTTTTCATACATGTGGTCTAGTCCCCGTGGTCCTACTACCTCCAGTCCTAAATTTCAAATATGCCACTTTAGAGGAAGCAAAGCTTTTATTTGTTCCTGAATGCATGCAGTCCTGCAGGGTAAGAACTTCAACCTGTGTCACCTCATATATCCAGGAACATAGGAGGCTAAGTGATGACTGCTGTGGTTGAGTATATTACATACCTATCCAGAGAAACCTGGGTGATTTCCTATCTCCTGAATCAGTCGTTACTCAGATTTCCCATGTATGTGGAATGTGTAGTCACACTTGTTTTTTTAAAGTAAACCGAGCAGTTTACTGAATTTTATCTTATTTCTTTTAACAAACTTTGAACAACAGGCGCTTCCTTAGCAATATGATATAATTGTCTATTCAGGACCTACAGCCCAAAGCAACAGTCTGTCTTCAACTGCACGCATGTTGGATGGGATTCTCCCTCTCTGTCCACACGGATCCATCCTTTGTTATACTGATGTTGCTAACTCTCCGGTTACACCTTACTCCAACTTCCTTGCAGTACTTTCCACCAGGTCTTCTCACTGTCAGTCTTTATTGGGCTGTAGGTCTTTCTGTACTTTCTCCCTTTGCCACGTCTGCTCTCTGCTGCATCCAACTGCCACTAACTGACATTCTGTTTCTCCCTGGGCTCTTGTCATTATCGCCTGCTCTTTCAGTGTACCTGCACCATTTACTGGAGGGTGAACTGCAAGTCCCCACTCTACATCTTCCCCCCGAAATTTATCGGTTGGCATCCTGGCAACTAGTACCTGCAACACATAATCATCATAACAGGCTGAAAGCTTACCCAACTTGTCATGCTGAGTGGTGTAACCTCTGGTTTACTAACTTTTTCATTTACTGATGATCCAAACCTTGGCCTTAAAGGGTGTAACCCAGAGGGAGGTGAGGGGAACCACCAGTCATTCTCATCAGCTGGCAGATGGGCAGTGGTGGGGGCCTCTGGTCCACTGCATTGTAACCTACTCAGAAAAGTACAAAGTTTCAATAAATTTTAATGTACTCTCTCCTGATGGGATCTGGTTCTCCTTCAAGTTTCACTTCAAAGACCTGGTTATATGGATTTGGTACTCATTTCCACTGTAGCTTCCCAGCTCTACATGCTTTCATATGCTGCAGTCTCACCCAACCTCTGACATGCAGCAGAAGCTGCTTCAACTTGCGATTGATCGCTATTTTCTTGGGACTCAAGTGTTGGATAACTAGATTTTAGATCCCTTGAAGACATCTTCTATGATCACCCCTCCACGTCTGCGGAGACCAATTTCCTTGCCCTCCCCCCCCTCACTCAGCATCATCATTAGACTAAAATGGCACTTCCCATTTCTCCCAAATATCAACATGTAAAGGCAGAATTAATGGATGCTACCCACCAGTGCTCGTTGATCAGTTGCCCTGGAAAGGCTGCAATTCCTGCAACGGTTGCAATCATCTTACAGCACCTTCTGTATGTCCAGATGATCATATTCACTTAAAAAGGTGACCATAACTGCGGCTTCGGCCATTACATTTTCTCCTAGTGTGAACTCTGGTTACAAACTTGGTATGTCTAATTGATTCCTGGCCAACGCCCATGGCTAGAAACCTTCCAGCCCTTTTGGGGTTAACTGGTTCTCTTGGTGATTGACAGTTCCTTCTTCCTATCACTTCTGCTCTTTTTCCTCCCCTTCCCTATTTATAGTCTCTGCTTCCTGTCTTCTTTGCCTGCTATATGATTTCCTTTCCCTTTGGTTCGCCTGTATTCTCATTTGACTTTCTGTGCTCTCTGTCTCTTGCTTGGTTCCTGGGTATTCTTTTGTCTCATGTTTTTGTACTGCGCTGCCCATTTGTTACTGACTTGGCCTGCCCGACTTCTCTTGTTTGTTCCGTGTTTGTTTGTCTTCGTCTGTGTTTCACTTACTCAGAGCAGTCATCAGTCTTCTGGTTGGGGCCAACCTGGTGAGGAGTCGGGTTCCCCAAAAGGCAGGAACAGAGGTTGGGACCAGTGTCAGGGCCTCACTCGTCTGTGTCTCTGTGTGTGCCCTGACTGTCCCTGATACACCTCTTGAGCTATGCTTGTCACGTCGTCTGCTTGGATCACCACTTACTGCATCAACCACAACTCTGTAGGGAGTCGTAACCTGCAGTTCAGAATATATTCCTTGATCTCCAGTTGCTCTTTCTGACACCAGAGCTTCTTTCCTTCTACTGATTGAGTATAAAGTTTGCCGGCATCTGGGGCCAACCCTATTTGCCGTCACCCCAGTACCTTCCGAATCTGCAGATCTCCCTGTTGTCTCTCTCCAATCCCAAACTGCTCATCCAATCTATGCTCTTTGTTCAGATCCATTCTCTTAAATAGCTGAAATCCTCACGGCAAAATCTGGAGACCCAAATGCAGGAATCTCTTCCCTTTCTTCATTTCCAGTGTCACTGGGCCTCTTTACCGGATACCTGGAGAGGGCATCTGCATTGTCATAATCCCGCCCTGGTTGGTACCGCATTTTGAAGTTGAACTTGATGAGCCTTGCTTCCAATGCTGTTCAAGGGCTACTAATTTAGCCGTATCCAGGTGAACTAAGGTTATTGTTGGTGACCAGTGTTAGTTCAGCTCCCATGAGGATGTCAGCAAACTTTTCTGATAGGGCCCATACTACCGCAAGGAGTTCCAGCTTGAATGAACTATAATTCTCTCTTTGCCCTCCTTTAAGGTGCAGCTGGCATAAGCGATTACCCTTTTTCGACCTTCCAGTATCTGATTCAATACAGCTCTCAGTCCTTTTAAACTTCCATCAGTCTGCAATACGCGTTTGCGTATACCAGAATTGACGTGCTAGTTATCAGTTGCTTTAACTCTCAAAAGACCCATTCTGCTTCTCCATTCCATTGCAGCTCTAGTTTATAAGCAAAATCATCATCAAGGCGTGTGGAATATTTCCATTATCGAACTGTACCTCATATAATCAGTGAAAAACACAATACAACAAGAAGTCTAAAAACCTGGTGCCATATCAGTTGCACAGTGGCATACGTCCAATATTCATTCCTGAAGTCCCCAATCTTTGTGTGTGGACTTCTGACAGAGCGGATAGTCGCGCTGCAGTACATGCTGCTCTAGTTTCTTAGCTTCCTCCAGTGGTATTCCGTGCAGTAGCGCGTATAGTGGAGCTGCTAACTAGTAGGCCACTGTTGGATAGCCTTCATTTTGTATTCCATAGGGTGCACGCCTTCCCAGAATCGGCTGAGACTTGTTGGGTTTTAGTTTCAGACCATGGGCCTCCAGGCTCACCATTATTTGATCTATCTTCTCCAACTGTTCTGCCACCATGGCAGAGTATATAATGATGCCATCCATGTAACTGAGGAGACATTCTTGATTTAAATCCCCAAAGTGCAATTTTATGAGTCATTGAAAGGTGACAGGGGCATTACTCACTCCAAATAGCATGCTGAGAAATTCAAAAAGCTCCAAATTAGTAATGAAATGCAATAGGCACTTCCCAATACCCACTTGCCAAGTCGAGCATAGAGAAAAACTGTGTATGTACTAGGGCAGTCAGCAACTCTTCTATACGAAGGAGTGGGTATGCATCTTTCACGGTACAGGCACTGGTAGTCCACACAGAACTGAGTCCCATCCTTTTTCTTAACCAACACAATCAGGGAAGCCCAGAGGCTTTGACTGGGCTGTATTATCCGGTTCTCTTGCATCTGCTTTAGCATGGCCTTTACTTCCTGGTATATAGTAGGAGGTATAAGTTCATACCATTGGCAAAGTGTAGAGTTATCACCTGTTGGAATGAATTGTGTATTCCAGCATTGAAGTCACCCCAAAGTCAGCTTCATGACAGGAGAAGCAACATGTGACCCCAGCACTTCACGGATTTAATTCCTTTCATCCTCAGTCAGATGAGTCCTCTCCCGACACATCTGTTGCATCAATCCATCAGCAACATGGCATCCCCCTTCAGCTCTCATCTGGTAGAGCATGACCAAGTCCATATCCTTTTGGGGCTCACCCAGTTCCCATGTGCGCTCTTCAAGTTGTTGTACTTCCTGAGCAAGAGATACGTCTGCCAACCATTAACTTGGGTCTAACGTGACTTTGTATGGATTAATGTTAATTATTTGTACTATAATGCACCCGTCTTGTACTTCCCCATCTTTTGGTTCATACAGTAAAGATGGACAAGCTTAACTCCCAATATATACAGTTAAAAAATAGATGTATTTCACCAAATATAACAACGCATGTGATGCTAATAAAGATAGAGGATCCCAGTGAAAGCATACATAATCATCAAGTCCAAGACATACTGCGGATCCCCTATCTTTATTAGCATCTTTATTAGCATCATATGCGTTTTAATATTTTGGTGAAATAAATCTATTTTTAACCGTATATATTGGGAGTGAAGCTGGTCCATCTTTACTGTTTGAACTGTTTGAAATGCGCAGTGGAAGTGGCTCCTTCCAGGATCGTGCCTCCTCCCTCCTCTACAGACTAGTTGCAGGTGAGCGGATTGACATCATTATTCTTGTTCTTTTGGACTACAAGCTCCATCATCACAGTAACCCTTTGTACTTTAATCAGTCTGCGTTACACAGCGCAGTTTTGGTGCAGTTTTAACTGCGCTCCAATAAAACTGCCTTTATTACCAGCAGCTTCTTTCAGTTGCGTAAATTGTTCAGAAAGTTTCTTCAAGTAAGTAATCAATGACTGTGTGTGAAGTCTTGTGGATTACAGGCACACTGATTGATTACTCACTTTCCAAACAGTTTAGATAAGTGATAAAAGCTTGCTGGTAATAAAGGCAGATAATTAGCGCACAATTAAAACTGGACCAAAACTACACTGTGTGAAAGCATCCTTACATCTTATGTCTTATATCAACAAGATTAACTTGTCCCTGATATTGTCACATGATACGCTGCAACGGGGGCTGAATATTCGGAACCCTTTTCCAGTATGTATTTCCTCACTCCCACACTAATAGCCCATCTAAGTTTCTAAGTATATTCATGCCCAAAGTTAACGGGACCTTGGGATCCATCATTTACAGCACCCATACCACCCATTCTCTAAGTCGCACTCTTCTGTTAGCGTGGGTGTGGACCTATAGGCTTAATAGATTTTGCTGGCGAGAATGATTACCTTAGACCCCATGTTATTCAATCTGTCTAGCTTCACCACATTAAACCTGACTTTAACTATGGGACTTTCTCCAACCATGTCCATAGCTACTAGGAAGAGGCCAGAATTTGCCTCAGTACCTGTGATTCGCCCCTCAACTGCAGACCACATCCTGCTGGAAAGGTTGATTACCCTGGCATTGACAATGTCGAGACAGGTGTCCTTCCCTGACGCACTCCCAGCACTTCAGACCACATCCTCGGGGCATCGCTCTATATTCTCTCTGTACAAGGTGTTGGTCCCCATCATCTGGCACTGGGAGTATATTTTTCCTCAGTAGCTCCTCTTGATAGCCTCTTCCAGCACGTTCAGACAGGTTTCTATTATATTTTAATGGCTCCAGTAAAGTCTCTGACTGTTTTTCCATTTTTGTCATTACAGCCTGCTTCAGGACTTGATGCTGTATTAGTTGTAGATCTAACTTTACCAATTCCCTCAATGGTGATTTAAGTGGCTGACCACACATTCCCAATAAGAACTGGTCTCGCAGCAGTAACTTTCTGTTTTGGAAAAGGAGGCAAGTCCCATCTTTCTTTTCTTTCCTTTGCAGAGTGCCCATAATCTCCTGTAGTCGGTTTATAAATTAAGACAGTGTCTTTCCTACTTGTTGGTGTCGGGCTGTAATATGGCTTCAGACAACAAAGCCCCATAAGAATGATCTGTTACACCTCTCCCTCTATGTGGTGGGTCTGAACATTATGTTTTTTTTTAACTCTTCCGTCCAGTGTGCTCAATGCCAGCTCAGCTGTCATAGGAGGTGCCACATTGCACAACTGGGCCGCCTCTTCCAAACTCTCCTTCCAGTCTTCCAGTAAGATTCCTATCAAATCGGGGTAGGTGATTTAATAATGCGCCCACTGATGGAAGACTCTGGCTCCCTGACCTTTTGTGTTCTGCATACTGTATGTCATGTCTGACTTCATCCTGATGACTTAGGTCATATGTAATGTGTAGAAATCAGAGTCAGGTGAGTATAAACTGTAAAAACGTATGTATTAACTTTTTCCATCACATACTGCTATTTCTGCAGATATATTCATTGGTACTTGCGTTTATGTAGCACACATAGTCCATGATAGTGGGTACAACTGCGGGCATCCAAACATATTATGCAGCCGCATAGCATGGCTCCGCCATCTTTGATAACATACCACTGACAGGCGGGTCCAGCGCACTCGCGCGACGTTTCGGGAGAACCCTCCCCCTTTCTCAAGCGCAGATTGACCAATCTTCTCTACCTATTTAAGTGCTGACCACGTATGCTCAAAACCCATTAACCCTTTCCCATCATAAAAACATCTTTAAACTGAAGCTTTCATTTATTCCATTCGGGGCTAAGGTGTTAAGATCATATATCCAGCGTGCTTCACGCTGCAACAAACGCTTCTCTAATGCCTGTCCTTCCTTTCCTGTAACATGCTCCAACACTGCCCACCTGAGATCCGATACATTATGTTTGCACTCAACAAAGTGCCTTGCTACACTGTTTTCTCCAAACCCTTTCTTTGTTTCAATGTTTCTTTCTGTCTCCTGATTTTTCAATGCTAAAAGGATACTTGATCGATGCTCATTAAGCCTGGTCTTCACGCTATGTGTGGTTTGGCTGACATAGCCCTTACCACACGGGCACTTTAAAATATAAATAACGCTTTTTGTATCACATGTGAATGAGACCTTTACAAAAAAACTTTTTTCCACTTAATGGATGCGTTATGTATGGTCCTCTCGTTATAGCACTGCAATGCTGACAATTATGGCAAGGTTGCGTTCCTGTTTTTAATGGATTAAGGAAAGTCTGCTTTTTACCCTGTTTCATGCAAGTATCACTGGTCATTATTTGATTACCTACTGTACGCCCTTTTCCATAGATAAACTGTGGTGGATCTTTAAAAAGTTTCCCATATTTGGTGTCACTGGCCAAAACATGCCAGTGTCTTTTTATTGCTTTTTTGATCATGGTGCTGTGTGAATCAAATGTACTAATGAATGTAAACCTATCTCTTTTTTCTTTTTTGTGAGTTTCTAATAGCTGTTCTCTTTTTCTAGAACCCACCTCTTGTGCAACCTCCACTACCTCTTCCTTGTTGTAACCTCTGTCTACAAATTTATTAATAAGCTTTTTACATTGATCAGCATAGATGATATCAGAATTTTTAAATTCCATTTCTGTACCTTGCCACAAGACAAATATGTCGTCCACATACCTATACCAAGCTGCAACTTTCTCATATCCCGTTGTCAAAAAAAGATGATGTTTTTCCAATGATGACATAAACACATTAGCATAGCTGGGGGTCACAGGGGACCCCATAGATGTCCCCTGTAGCTGCAGGTATAACTCCTCCCCAAACCTGAAATTTTTTTTGTCAAAACAATATCCAACAATGTCATTAAAAAATTCATTTTTGAATTGGACAAATTATGATCCTCTCCCAAAGCTTCCCTTGCTGCCTGCATGCCCTCCTCATAGAGAATACTAGTAAATAACAATTTAACATCAAGGGTACAAAGTAAATATTTCTCCACATTTGTTATAGTTTGCAAAATCCTCAAAAACTGACCGGTGTCTCTAAGGGAGTGTGTATCTCTCCCTTGGACATCTTTGTCTTGTGGCAAGGTACAGAAATGGAATTTAAAAATTTCTTGGCAAACATCAATAAGATTCATCCTTTGATAGAGTTTACAGCCACTATAGGCAAAGATGTCCTCCACTACCTGGATGTAGAAATAAAGAAAACTCAGAATGGTATTACCACCAACATGTATACCAAGCCTACAGACAAAAATAATACTGTATATTGCATAAAACCATCTTCCATGCCCCACAGACTTTCAAGGGGATAGTAAAAGGGCAGTTTATTAGAGCTAAGCGAATATGCTCTTCTGATATCATCTATGCTGATCAATGTAAAAAGCTTATTAATAAATTTGTAGACAGAGGTTACAACAAGGAAGAGGTAGTGGAGGTTGCACAAGAGGTGGGTTCTAGAAAAAGAGAACAGCTATTAGAAACTCACAAAAAAGAAAAAAGAGATAGGTTTACATTCATTAGTACATTTGATTCACAAAAGCACCATGATAAAAAAGCAATAAAAAGACAAATGGCATGTTTTTGGTCAGTGACACCAAATATGGGAACCTTTTTAAAAATCCACCACAGTTACTCTCTCGAACAGGGCGTACAGTAGGTAATCAAATAGTGACCCGTGATAGTTGCATGAAACAGGGTAAAAAGCAGACTTTCCTTAATCCATTAAAAACAGGAACGCAACCTTGCCATAATTGTCAGCATTGCAAATGCTATAAGAGAGGGACCATACATAACGCATCCATTAAGTGGAAAAAAAGTTTTTTTGTAAAGGGCTCATTCACATGTGATACAATAAGTGTTATTTATATTTTAAAGTGCCCGTGTGGTAAGGGCTATGTCGGCCAAACCACACGTAGCGTGAAGACCAGGCTTAATGAACATCGATCAAGTATCCGTTTAGCATTGAAAAATCAGGTGACAGAAAGAAACATTGAAACAAAGAAAGGATTTGGAGAAAACAGTGTAGCAAGGCACTTTGTTGAGTGCAAAAATAATGTATCGGATCTCAGGTGGGCAGTGTTGGAGCATGTTACAGGAAAAGAAGGACAGGCATTAGAGAAGCGTTTGTTGCAGCGTGAAGCACGCTGGATATAAGACCTTAACACCTTAGCCCCGAATGGAATAAATGAAAGCTTCAGTTTAAAGATGTTTTTATGATGGGAAAGGGTTAATGGGTTTTGAGCGTACGTGGTCAGCACTTAAATACGTAGAGAAGATTTGTCAATCTGCGCTTGAGAAAGGGGGAGGGTTCTCCCGAAACGTCGCGCGATTGCGCTGGACCCGCCTGTCAGTGGTATGCTATCAAAGATGGCAGAGCCATGCTATGCGGCTGCATAATATGTTTGGATGCCCGCAGTTGTACCCACTACCATGGACTATGTGTGCTACATAAGCGCAAGTACCAATGAATATATCTGCAGAAATAGCAATATGTGATGGAAAAAGTTAATAAATACGTTTTTACAGTTTATACTCACCTGATTGTGATTTGATTACTGTGAAAAGGAGTTCAGGATCTCCGGTGAAGCAGGCGAAAGGTGGTGGTACGCACGTTTATTGATACTACCAGTTATAAGTGAAGTGCTGGACTTTTTATCCTGGGTAGTAAAGTATATATATTAAGACATGAATATGTTGTTTGAAGAGTTGGCCAGTATCACTGACAGGCGGGCAGAGACTTTCACCTTCTCTGACGATGAAAAGGTTAATGTTCTTAAGCAGGCTGAAGCAGCCGGGCTGGGTGAAATGCAAAGGGGAGAAGTTGTGAATCACCTCCCAAGGAAATTAGAACAAATGCGAAAGAAAGAAGCTAGTTTGCTATCCCATGCAACAACACTAACACAGTATGTTAAAAATGAGCGTATACCAAGAGGCCTGAGGAGCCCCACTGCAACCGATTTTAATGCAAGATGACCCAGTGTATCGCGAGCGGTGGTATGCTATCAGTAACCATTACTCTATGGAATTAATGTTTTTGACCATTCAGCATCTACAACGGAATTTGGAGAAGTTAAAACACGAGATCATGGTCATAAAAGAAGAGCTCAAGAAAACAACAACGACGGAACAATTTAAACAAATGAATTGAGACCTTGATGTGGAGATTGAAAGGTTAAAAAATCAGCTGCTGCAGAACAAGCTCAAAAAATTTGAGCGAGATAATAAGGACTACCTTCATAATCGCGTGTACTCCTGGGCAGAGGATCGCTCCAGACAGAGATATAAGAAAGAAAGAGCAAGAAATAAATATACTGATGAGAGCAGTACAGAGTCAGATAATCCGACAGCGGTCAATCGTATGCAATTAAGATCGGGGATACGAAAAAATTCCAAGGCATCTGATTTTTTAGACCAATGCAACCAGAGCGGAGAAGGTGATTCTGGAGGGAGCTCTGGAACAGGCCAACAAAGCAAGCGAGGAATGTCCAAAACAAAGAAAAAATAGATGGGACAATGAGGAATAAAAGCTCTGATAAAGACGGACTGGCTATTAACATCTCTAAGAAACATCTCACGGACTCACAGAAGTCTATTATCAACAAGGGACTGAATTTTGTTCCAGTGAAGGACATTTCTCCCTTTGATTTCAATGTTGACCTTTACAGGTTTTGCCGGTCTTTACGAATTAAAATGTTTTTCCATGGCAGTAGTTCTAACGATTTGAGAGAGGATGTACCTAAAAAACTATGTAGAGGTAGTCAATTTGATCCCGAGCTCGAATGTCCTGCTTTGCATGTATTTGAGCAATTGGTCACCTCAGAAGTAGTGCAGCAATGGGGTCACGGTGGGAAAAAAAGTCCCAATGTCACCCAACAGGAAAAAGATGCGTTAGATCAATTAGGTAAGGATTAGTCCATAATAGTGAAGAAGGTGGATAAAGGGGGTGCTACTGTGGTACAAGATAGGGAGCAGTATATTGAGGAAGCAAGGAGACAATTAGGAGATACACAGGTATATCAAAAACTTACTCACGACCCTACAGATGAAGTTTCACGTATCATTGCTCAGGTATTGGAGGAAGCTGTCAGTCTTGGTCATATCGGGAGCAGAATGAGGGACATGTTGACATGCGAGTACCCTCGCATGCCGGTCCTTTATCTGGTCCCGAAGGTCCATAAGTCCCTTACTAATCCCCCGGGACGTCCTATCGTCTCAGGGATTGGTTCCATTTTAGAACCATTGGCTACTTAGGTTGATTCTTTCTTGCAAAAAGCAGTAAAGAGAGATACAAGCTCCCTTAGAGACACCGGTCAGTTTTTGAGGATTTTGCAAACTCTAACAAATGTGGAGAAATATTTACTTTGTCCCCTTGATGTTAAATCGTTATTTACTAGTATTCCCTATGAGGAGGGCATGCAGGCAGCAAGGGAAGCTTTGGGAGAGGATCATAATTTGTCCAATTCAAAAATTAATTTTTTAATGACATTGTTGGATATTGTTTTGACAAAAAAAAATTCAGGTTTGGGGAGGAGTTATACCTGCAGCTACAGGGGACATCTATGGGGTCCCCTGTGGCCCCCAGCTATGCTAATGTGTTTATGTCATCATTGGAAAAACATCACAGTTTTTTTACAACGGGATATGAGAAAGATGCAGCTTGGTATAGGTATGTGGATGACATCTTTGTCTTGTGGCAAGGTACAGAAATGGAATTTATAAATTTCTTGGCAACATCAATAAGATTCATCCTTTGATACAGTTTACAGCCACTATAGGCAAAGATGTCCTCCACTACCTGGATGTAGAAATAAAGAAAACTCAGAATGGTATTACCACCAACATGTATACCAAGCCTACAGACAAAAATAATATATTGCATAAAACCAGCTTCCATGCCCCACAGACTTTCAAGGGGATAGTAAGAGGGCAGTTTATTAGAGCTAAGCGAATATGCTCTTCTGATATCATCTATGCTGATCAATGTAAAAAGCTTATTAATAAATTTGTAGACAGAGGTTACAACAAGGAAGAGGTAGTGGAGGTTGCACAAGAGGTGGGTTCTAGAAAAAGAGAACAGCTATTAGAAACTCACAAAAAAGAAAAAAGAGATAGGTTTACATTCATTAGTACATTTGATTCACACAGCACAAAGATTAAAAAAGCAATAAAAAGACACTGGCATGTTTTGGCCAGTGACACCAAATATGGGAAACTTTTTAAAGATCCACCACAGTTTATTTATCGTAAAGGGCGTACAGTAGGTAATCAAATAATGACCAGTGATACTTGCATGAAACAGGGTAAAAAGCAGTCTTTCCTTAATCCATTAAAAACAGGAACGCAACCTTGCTATAATGGTCTTGTCAGCATTGCAGTGCTATAATGAGAGGACCATACATAACGCATCCATTAAGTGGAAAAAAGTTTTTTGTAAAGGGCTCATTCACATGTGATACAAAAAGCGTTATTTATATTTTAAAGTGTCCGTGTGGTAAGGGCTATGTCGGCCAAACCACACATAGCGTGAAGACCAGGCTTAATGAGCATCGATCAAGTATCCTTTTAGCATTGAAAAAACGGAGACAGAAAGAAACATTGAAACAAAGAAAGGGTTTGGAGAAAAACAGTGTTTGCAAGGCACTTTGTTGAGTGCAAACATAATGTATCGGATTCAGGGGGCGTGTTGGAGCATGTTACAGGAAGGAAGGACAGGCATTAGAGAAGCGTTTGTTGCAGCGTGAAGCACGCTGGATATATGATCTTAACACCTTAGCCCCGAATGGAATAAATGAAAGCTTCAGTTTAAAGATGTTTTTATGATGGTTAATGGGTTTTGAGCGTACGTGGTCAGCACTTAAATAGGTAGAGAAGATTTGTCAATCTGCACTTGAGAAAGGGGGAGGGTTCTCCCGAAACGTTGCGCGATTGCGCTGGACCCGCCTGTCAGTGGTATGCTATCAAAGATGGGGGACCCATGCTATGTGGCTGCATATTATGTTTGGTTGCCCGCGTTGTACCCACTACCATGGACGATGGGGTGCTAAATAAACCAAGTACCAATGATATATCTGCAGAAATGGCAGATATGTGATGGAAAAAGTTAATTTAATACGTTTTTTACAGTTTATACTCAACTGATTGTGATTTGAATACTGTGGAAAAGGAGTTCAGGATCTCCGTTGAAGCAGGTGAAAGGTGGTGGTATGCACATTTATTGATACTACCGATTATAAGTGAAGTGCTAGAAATCAGAGTCGTCAAATTTGTTTCTTTAAATAAACTGAGCAGTTTACTGAAATTTATCTTATTTCTTTTAAGAAACTTTGCACAACAGGTATTTCCTCAGTAATATGATATAATTGTCTATTCAGGACCTAGAGCCCAAAGCAACAGTCTGTCTTCGACTGCACGCTTGTGGGATGGGATTCTCCCTCTCTGTCTACATTGATCCTTCCTTTATTATACTGATGTTGCTCACTCTCCAGTTACACCTTAGCTCGGCTTCCTTGCGGTACTTTTTACCAGAACTTCTTACTGTCAGTATTTCTTATGCTTTGGGTCTTACTATACTCTCTTCCTTTGCCACATCTGCACTCTGCAGCATCCAACTGCCACTAACTGACTTTCTGTTGCTCCCTGTGCTCTTGTCATTATCAACTGTTCTTTCAGTGTACCTGTGCCATCTACTGACTGGAGGGTGAACTGCAATCTTAATGATTGTTATGAAACAGCACCAACATCTCATCACCAACTTGGGATCATAACTAGAACAACCCACACTCGAACATTTGTATTCACAATACTTTTTTTTTTTGGCCTGGATATCTTTTCCTATGTTTCTTAATGTATCTAGTCATATAGTGCAAGACTGTTGTAAACACATGTGATCTGTTTCATCCAAAATGGGTGAGGCTTATTTTAAAAATCAATCTGAGGTGCAGAAAGTACGCCACGCTAGGAAATTGTCCTGGAGACAAATTTCAATATCAGGTTTAAATACTATGAACATGCAAGTCTAGCCAAAAAGGTCACAGTGCACTGAATGTGAGAGACACACTTGTTTTTTTAAATAATTACTGCCATTATTTATTGTTTCATGAAGATGAAGATTGGCCACCCTAGTGATCGCTAATTGAATCTGGGAAATGTTTTAAATTGCTAGCAATTCAAATAAATAGCCAACCATGTAACACTTGGGCAGGATGGGACTGCTGGACTTAGAGCTATTCTTTTTTTCTTTAAAAATAATGAATTGAAGACCTCTGTTTAGTTCCTAGCTAGGGTCTGTATTAACCCCTTCATGACACATGAAAGAACTGTACATTGTGATGTTGGTAAGGGAGTATGGACAGGCTCACAACTTAGAAGCTGTGGTTAATGCAACCGCAGCACCATTCTGGTCCCCAATCAGCCCCCTGTAATGATACTACAGGGTGCTGAGTGGTTTTCATGGCAGCCATAGGCTAATAAAGATCTCCATAGCTGCTATTTTACTATTCCTGTTACAACTTGAAATAGGAGAACCATTACTGCACACTGTTCTGCAATACAATATCACTATTTCAGATCAGTGTACAAATGCACCCCATAGTGATCAAGTAGCATAGGGGTCTAAAAGTAGAAAAGAGTTTAAAAAAACGAAATAATAAAAAAAAAATAAAAGTTCAAAACACCCTCCTTTTGCCACTTTACAAATAAAGGGGTGAAACTTATGTGGTATTGCCATGTTTGTAAAAGTCTTACTTATTTAATTTATTTTTCTTGTACGACAAACACTGTTAAGAAAAAAATTTGTTTTTTTCGTCACTTTGCATCATCAAAAGTTTGGAATAAAAAATGATTAAAAGTTGCATGTATCCAAGTCTATACTGCCACCCATTTTCTAAACCCCATGGGCTCTTTCAAAAAAACCCTTTCCATCAGAAAAAATCACAAAAAAATTTCCTAAAAAACAAATATTTTATATGGTTTGGAACAAAAACCCCTCATGAAAAAAAACCCTAAACAAACCCAAACTAAAATAAAATTTTAATATATCCCCTAAAAATGATTACGTATCTCAAGTCTACCTTTCAATATATTTTTTTATTATATCATATACACATGTCCCTATCTAAAATTTTCCCAATTTTCAAATAGAAAGTAATCGTCCCGATAAGGACGGGCCTAGTCTTTGTAGGCTCACCTATTTTAAAACATTTAGTCCCATCAACCCCCCGAGAATTAACTTTTTTACATTTCTGTACAGTGTTTAAAAATAACAAATTTAAAATCCAAAACACAGTTTTCATATTCCTGGGTCCCTATAAATTTTCTCAAAGGTTAAATCCACTGATAGAAAAATGAATTTTTCTTTTCAAAATTTAGGGTAAAATGTCTATTATATCGTCCGTGTAGGGAAAAATAAGATAAAATTTTTCCAACATCATCTCAAAAATTCATCAAACCTTATCCTTGACCGTTTCCCCCCTCATATTATGGGGGGTTTATCGGAGGATCTCCCAGGGGGCTCACACTGACTCAAGATGTAGTCTCCTCGATATCGAGTTATTGTCCGTATCCCCTTTAAATGGTTCAATGACCGCTGTTTACCCGCCCCCGGTGCGCTACCCCTCGGCGTTTCAAAAGCTACTGGCATGCGCGGCTAACGGCCTGGGGCCTAGCCGCCTAAAAGCCGGCATCTTTAGATCGCTACTCGCATGCGCCGGGGAGCGGCCATGAAAACCAGCACCGCTCAGTGCGCATGCGCCGTAGCACGGCGTCACTTGCAAAAAGCGCATGCGCCGGAAAAGCCTCCCTCACACCGGCCAAAATCATCTGGCACCGCCCAACAAACCCCCGTCCCACTCAGACTCTCCCCCCATCCATCTCACTTTTCAGCGATGTTTTAGGGCAAGTGTCAAATTTATTTCTCCATTATCCAGAGATTGGCGCAGTCATACCAAAGTTAAACCTATCCCTCAGCGGCACCAGATAAAGCTTTCAAATTTAAAAAACATCCCAATAATTAGTATGAAGTTAATACACTGGCGGCAAACGTATAAGTTATATTTTTATATCACATCTTGGGGGTTAAAAAAACCTTTCGTTTTTCCACCCCCCATATTCCCCATTGGGCCAAATATACCCACAAGAAGATCTAAAAAAGGGATACCTAAAAGAGCATAGAGAAACAAATTTGCAAAAAAATTG
>JAODAL010066234.1:0-17862 GCA_025379985.1 Phyllomedusa bahiana | reverse complement strand
CTCACGTGACGGGGTATGGGGGGGGGTTCAAAACACACCGTGAGGGGTATGGGGGGGTCATACGAACAGTGAGGGGGAAAATGGGGGGGGCCCATTTAACACCACGTGAGGGGGTTAGGGGGGGGTCAGTACGCACACGGGGACGGGGTAGGGGGGGGCCCTTTACAGAAACCCCTGAGGGGTAGGGGGGGGGCCCAGTCGCAAAAGGGGGTGGGGCCAGTACACCCCGGGGTATGGGGGGGGTCAGGTAAACACACGTAAACGGGGTAGGGGGGGGGGTCAGTAAAACACAGTAAACGGGGTATGGGGGGGGTAAAGTACAGCAAACTAAAGGGGGGGTTTTTTGGGGGGGGGGCCCATTTACAGCAAAATTTGACGGGGTATGGGGGGGGGTAGTACAGCACACGTGAGGGGGGTATGGGGGGGGGCCTTTTACAAGCAAACGTGACGGGGTAGGGGGGGGCATACAGCCCCGTGACGGGGTTTATGGGGGGGGGTCAGTACAGCCCCAGTTACGGGTATGGGGGGGTTTCAGTAAAAAGCACACGTAAAGGGGGAAATGGGGGGGGCCCTTTAAAAGCAACTAAACGGGGTATGGGGGGGCCCATAAAAGCCCCATTGACGGGGTATGGGGGGTAAATTTCAGCACCGTGACGGGGTTTTTGGGGGGGAAAGGACAGGCCACTGAGGGGAAAGGAGGGGGGAAAGGTGGGGGAAAGGGGGGTCAGAAACAGCACACGTGAGGGGAAAGGGGGGGGGGGCAGGAACGTGAGGGGGTATGGGGGGTAAAGTACGGCAAAACGTGACGGGGTATGGGGGACAGGACACTGGGGTGTAATGGGGGGGGAAGCGGGACACGTGGGGTTTTAGGAGGGGAGCGGCACGGGGACGGGGTAGGGAGGGGAGCGGGAACGTGAGGGGTTTTTGGGGGGGAGCAGGAAACAAAAGGGGGGAAGGGGGG
This sequence comes from Phyllomedusa bahiana, assembly GCA_025379985.1. Classification (NCBI taxonomy): domain Eukaryota; kingdom Metazoa; phylum Chordata; class Amphibia; order Anura; family Hylidae; genus Phyllomedusa; species Phyllomedusa bahiana. Next base: position 16,901 of record JAODAL010066234.1, on the reverse strand, counting down.
GGTCAGTAAAACCCACACGTGAGGGGTATGGGGGGGTCAGTACGAAACACGTGACGGGGTATGGGGGGGTCAGTACAGCAAACGTGACGGGGTGGGGGGGGGTCGTACAGCAACGTGACGGGGTAGGGGGGGGTCAGTACAGACCCCAGGGTGGGGGGGTATGGGGGAGCAGGACACGGGAAAGGGGTAGGGGGGGGAAAAGGCGGGGACACGTGAGGGGGTAGGGGGGGGAGCAGGACCCGTGCGGGGTATGGGGGGGAAAGCAGGACACGTGAGGGGGTATGGGGGGGGGGGCGGGAAACGTGAGGGGGAAGGGCGGGGCAGGACACGTGAGGGGGTTTAGGGGGGGGTCAGAAAAGCACACTAGGGGGTTTAGGGGGGGGTTCGGGTACAGCCCCACGTGGGGGGGTTTTAATGGGGGGGGAAAGAAAACAACGTGACGGGGTATGGGGGGTTCAGAAACAGAAACGTGACGGGGATGGGGGGGGTCACTAAACCACCGTGAGGGGGTATGGGGGGGGGGCCCCAGTACACCCACACGGGGAGGGGGTATGGGGGGGGGGTCAAAAGCACACGTAAAGGGGTAGGGGGGGGGCCCAACAGCACACGTGAGGGGGAAAATGGGGGGAGCGGGGCACGGGGGGGGGAGCAGGACACGTGGAGGGGAGCAGGACACGTGGAGGGGAGCAGGACACGTGGAGGGGAGCAGGACACGTGAAGGGTAGCAGGACACGTGGGGGGAGCAGGACACGTGGAGGGGAGCAGGACACGGGAGGGGAGGGAACTTTGGGGGGACGGGCCCACGTGGAGGGGAGCAGGACACGTGGAGGGGAGCAGGACACGTGACGGGGAGCGGGGCCCACGTGAGGGGGGAAGCAGGAAAACTTTGAGGGGGAAATGGGGGGGAGCGGGGACACGGGGAGGGGTTTTTGGGAGGGGAGCAGGACAGGGGAAACGGGGAGCAGGACACGGGGACGGGGTAGGGCGGGGAGCAGGAAAACGTGACGGGTAGGGGGGGGTTCGTACACGTGACGGGGTATGGGGGGGGAAAGGCGGGGGAAAACCCGTGAGGGGGTTGGGGGGGGCCCAGAAAACACGTGACGGGGTATGGGGGGGAGCAGGAAAAGGGGGGAAGGGGAAATTGGGGGGGTCAGTACACTGACGGGGTATGGGGGGGGAAACCCGGGACACGTAAAAGGGGGTTTGGGGGGGGGAGCGGGAACACGTGAGGGGGTTATGGGGGGGAGCGGGAACGGGGAGGGGTATGGGGGGGGAACCCAATTAACACACGTGATGGGATGGGGGGGGGGGTCTTTAAAAACCACTGCGATGGGGTATGGGGGGGACCATTTACAGAAACACGCGAGGGGGGGGGACCATGCAGGACACTTTGAGGAGGTTGGTGGGTGGGGGGGCGTTGGGGGGAGACCTTTTTGTTTGAGCCCCTGTTTGGGGGGCGGGGGTGTGGTCTCTGACCTCTCTTCTCTGCAGATTTCTCCCCCTAAGTTTCCATGCAGCCAGGCTTTCCCGGGGAGTCGGGGGCCCTGCAGTAAGTGCCCAAAAACGCGCAGGGGGCCCCCTTGCATCCCCTCTGCCCTTTTTTCCGCCATTTTACGGTCCCCCTTTTGGGGCAGGCAGGACGGGTTGCCCGTGAACACCCCCATTTGGGGATTCCCCCCACAAAAGGGGGTTTTTTCAGGGGGGAGAAGGGTGAGTAGGCGCTTTCCCTGCATTCGGGGCGTTTTCATCGAATGTCACCTTCACCCGGTGTTGGGGGCCCCTGCAGGGGGGTCTCAGGCGGCCCGGGGCCCTTTGGGGCCACATTTTCTCCTACACCGGGGTGCTGGGGGCCCCCTGGGGGTGGTCTCAGGGGGGGTCGGGGCGCCTCGCCGCAATGTCTCCTAAAACCCCGGGGGAGTGGGGGGCCCCTGCGGGGTGGCTCCGGGGGTCGGGGCCCCCTTCCCCCCGCATGTGAGGGTCACCTAAAACACCCCGGGGCCTGGGGGGGCCCCTGCGGGGTTTGGGTCTCAGGTGGTCGGGGGCCCCCCCGGGGAATGCCCCCTAAAAAGGGTTCCGGGGGGGCCCCTCAGGGTGGCCCCAGGTGGTCGGGGGCCTGCCGCATGTCTCCTAAAACCCGGGAGCTGGGGGGGCCCCTCAGGGTGGTCTCAGGTGGTCGGGGCCCTCGCCGCATGTGACGTCCCCTTTTCCCCCCGGGTGCTCGGGGGCCCCCTGCAGGGTGGCCCTAAAGGTGGTCGGGGGCGCCTCCCCGGGCATGTACTCACCTACCCCGGGGAGCTGGGGGGCCCCTGCAGGGTGGCCCAAAGGTGGTCGGGGCCCCTCCCGCATGTGACTCACCTACACCCGAGCTCGGGGGCCCCCTGCAGGGGGTCTCAGGTGGTCGGGCGCCCTCTCCGCATGTGACGTCACCCTAAAAAGGGGGACCCTCGGGGGCCCCTCAGGGGGTTCTAAGGTGGGTCGGGGGCGCCTTTTCCCCCGCAGTGCCCGTCCCCTTCCCCCGGGGGTTTTGGGGGGCCCCCTGAAAGGGTAAATCTCCGGTGGTCGGGGCCCCCTCCCCGCATGTACGTCCCCTACACCTGGTGTGGGGGGCCCCCTCCCAGGGGGGTTTCTGGGGTGGTGGGGGCCCCGCCGCATGTGACGTCACCTACCCCCGGGAAACTGGGGGGCCCCCTCCCGGGGTTGGTCCCGGTTTTTGGGGGGGCGCCTCTCGCGTTTGTAAACCTCCCCCTACGCTCGGGGGCCCCTCGGGGTTTGGTTAAAGGTACCTTTTAAGGCTGTCGGTAACCCCTTTTCCTGCGGGCAGCTGTGGGGGAAACTGGGTGGCTAAAGATAAAAGTCTTTGTGCGGATTGAGAGGGAGGGGGTAACCGCCCTCTAATTCCAGCCCCGCCCCCCCTCCTGGCCGTTTTAAGGGACGGGCCCCAAACCCCCCTCATTTTACCTTAGACATCGGTCCCAAGTCCCCCCCCCCCGTCAGCGGAGTGATGAGGCGCTGTTGGCCCCTGATGGAGGAAAAAGGTGGAGGGGGGCACTCCCCTTTTTTGCCCTCAAAAAGCCGGGAGGTCCCCCGGCCGTCCGCTGGGGGCTGCTTTCCAGTGGTCACCCCCCCCCCTTTTCATCAAACGGTATCTGCCCAAAACAGTTTTGCTCCCAAACAAAAGGGCCGAAACGGTCCCCGCACCTCCAGCAGTTTGCACCCCCCCCCCTCCCCCGGCCCCTCCCACCCCCGCTCCCTATTCCTCCGTGCCCCCGGGAAATCCGCCAGCCCTTTGGGGGCCAAACCCGGTGATGAGGGGGAAGAACCCCTTTCCCGGGGTGGGGGGGCCCGGACTTTGGGGGAGTGTCCGGGTAAAGGCAGGTGTGTGTGCCCTTCCATTTGGGGGTGGGCTTGGGGGGGGTAGGGGCAGGACTTGAAACCATTTTGGGGGGGGGGGCCCGGTTCACACGGGGGAGCAGGTTTACATTTCATTTCCTCGGGGACGGGGGCGCCGCCGCTGCCCCCCGGGGGGAAACGGGGGGCGCCGCCGCTGCCCGAAAGGGGCGGGGGCGCCCCCGCTGCCCTCCAGGGGACGGGGGGCCCCCGGGCTGCCTCCGGGGGAAAGGGGGCGCCCCGGGCCCTCCAGGGGACGGGGGGCCCCGCCGCTGCCCCCAGGGGGAGGGGGGGCGCCGCCGTCCCCCCGGGGGGACGGGGGCCCCGCCGCTGCCCTCCAGGGGAGGGGGGCCCCCCCGCTCCCCCTCCAGGGACGGGGGGGCGCCCCCGTGCCCCCCAGGGGAGGGGGTGGGGCCGCCGCGGGGCCCTCCAAGGGAGGCGCCGCCCCAACAGACAGAAACCCAATTTTTTTTTGGGAAAGGGCCGGGTTAAACTGAAGCACTGCCCTGAAAAGTCTTCCCCCCCCCAGTGTCTGCGTGAAGCCGATCCGCTCCCCCCGGCGGCCCCATGGGCCCGGGCGCCCGGGGGCCGAGCACGGGTAAAGTACCGCCCCCCCGGGGAACATCCCGAAACCTTTGAGGTCTTGTTCTCAGCCCGACGTTCCCCTCCAGGTCAAGATAAAATCGAATGCCCCAAAAATTTGCCCCAGCGGCTAAAGGGAAGGCGCAAAAACCCTTTTGCATGCTGACCCCCTTTAAAATAGGTGGCCATGGGGTCAGGGGCCCGGCGGCCCGGGGGCCTGGGGGGGGGGTCCCGGGCGGGGCCCGCTAATGCTGCCCCCCCCTCCTTGTATTTCCCAGAAATTATTTCAGCAGATGAGGTCTCTGCAAAAGGACCCCCTTCCTAAAAGAAGCACAACCTCAAGCTCGGCTTAAAATTTTCCGCGTTCGTTAAAGCTCCCCCTTTTGCCCTCCGGGACCAGCGGCGGTAAAATTGCGGGTGGGGGGGGGGGGCATAGGGGGCCCAAACCCCCCCCAAACCGGCCCGGCCCTTCTGACCTCTGTTCTCTTGTATTTAAATTGACGATTGGGAAAAAAGGGGATTTTTGTAGGGGCCCAACATTGATATCAGCGTGGCCGTCTCCCCCCCCCGAGGGAAAGGCCCCTGAAAACGTTTTGGGGGACGGGGGGTTTGCCCCACGGGGGCCCAAGTCACGGCCCTCCCCCAAAAATTTCTCCCTTTTTGGGTCTCGGGGTTTCCCCTGTGCTGGGGAAAATTTTTGGAGTCCATGAACTTTCCCGGATAACCCGAACGGAGATTGCTGGGGGCTCGGAGAAAAGGTGACCGGCCCCCAAAATGTCCCCCAAACCCCCCAACATTTCAGAGGCGCCAGCAGGGCAGTACTGGCAGTGTTTCCCAAAAAGGGGCCCGATCCAAATTTTAAAGGGGCGCCCCCCCCGGGCCCCCCCCAGAGACCAAATTTATGGGGATTTTGGGTAGATAAATTGAGGGGCTGTGTTCTCTCCATTCCCTTTTTTGGGGGGTTCCCAATACAGGGGAGCGCGTTTCTCACCCTTCTGTTTTAGGAGTTTTTCCCTACGGGGAGGGGCGGGGGTTCTCTCATTCTGTTCTATGGGGTTTCCATTTCAGGGGGGGGGCTGTGTTCAAACCCCCTCCTTAAAGGGAGTTCCCCGTTTCAAGGGGGGGCTGTTTCTCCCCCATTCTGTTCTATGGGAGTTCCCTACAGGGGGGGCGCTTGTTCTGCATTCTCCTCTATGGGATTTTCCCCGTCAAAGGGGGGCGCTGGTTTACCCATTTTGTTCTTTGGGGGGTTTCCCCCGTACGGGGAGCGTTTTTGTTCCCCATTCTGTTCTTTGGGAGTTCCCAGTTCAGGGGAGCCCCTGTGTTTGAACCCTACTTGGAAAAATCCAAAAACAGAAAAGAGAGTTTTGGGTTTTGATCAACTTCCCTTCTGAGCTGACCTGTAGGGGGCCCGGGTTTCCCGGGATGGGGGCAGGGCCCCTTTCTTTGGACCCTCAACCTAAACAGACGATGTCCTTTCGCTCTGCCAAACATGTAAAGGTGGGAAAAACCCCTTTTAAAATTTAAAAAAAAAAAACATGGGGAGATCAGAACTGGAAAAGGTAGGGGGGGGGGGGGGGGGGGGCCCCAAAAGCTTTGGGGTTTTTTGGGGGCCCTGGAATTATAACGCCCCCGCGCACAGGGATTGTGTCTCCCGGGGATATATAACGTTAAATCCCCCCCCCCCCCCCCCCCCCCCCCCCCCCCCCCCCCCCCCCCCCCCAGCCAAACCCCAAAAAAACCCCAAAAAACTCCTCCCCCAGGGTTTTGTGGGTTATTAAACAAGCTCTCGTGTGCTGTTGGGTTGGGCCCCCGGGTCCCCAGGGGGGGTTGGGGGGGGCCCGGTGGCGGTGTGAAACCGGGGGAAACAGTGTGGGGGGGGGGGCGGGTCAGGGCTAACACCCCCCACCCCCCCGGGGGTTAATGGGGCGCCCCGTAAATTTTTTACCCTTCAGGCCCCGGGAAAAATGAGGTGGCCATAAAAAGGAATGGAGGGGACGTTCACCATCCCGCAATGGAGGAGTGTTCGGGGCCATGTTTGGGACCCCGATCACAATCCCCCCCAGTCTGCTATTCTTGGGGGTGCAAAGGCATCCTTTTGACCGGGCCGGGGGGCCGTGGCTGAAAGGGGTAGTGCAGTGGGATCCTGGGGGGGATGGTGGGGGGGGACTCTTTTCCCCGGGGGTTTTTTTTTCTTAAATCCCTTGCGCCCATTGGGGGGGAGCCAAACTTATTTGGGGGGACTTTTGTACTGATTTCATCAAAGGGGGATGGTGGGTTGGGGTCCATCCATGCCCAAAGGGGGTGAAACCCGGCGTACTTAGTTTCCCGGTGCATACTGGGGGCTTTAGGGGGGGGGGGGAGTCCCCCCAAAGCTCTGGGTTTTTGCCCGCGTTCTTAGTGGGTGGTTTCATGTGGGGGTGGGGAGAATCGCAAGCCCCAAAGCTCTGGGTTGGAGCGCGTTTCCCTTTGTCCTGGGGCATGCCCGGGGCTTAGGGGGGGGAAACGCAGCCAATGTCGGGTTTTGGGGCTGCGTCCTTAGTCCTGGGCCCCTGCTGGGGTGGGGGGGGGGCAAACCCAAAGCTCTGGGGTTTGGGGCTGCGTTCTTTTGTTTTCTGGTGCTTGCTGGGGGGTGAGGGAGAGAGGGCCCAGCCAATGCTCTGGGTTGGAGCGGGGTTCTTATCCCGGTTTCATTCTGGGGGCTGAGGGGGGGGGGCCCAAAACCCAAAGCTCCGGGGTTTGGAAACTGCTCCTTAGGGCCCCCGGGGCATGCGGGGGGGGGGGGGGGGGGGGGGGCGCAGCCAATGCTCTTGGGTTTTGGAAACTGCGTCCTTAGTCCCGGTTTCAAAGTGGGAGCTGAGGGGGAGTCGCAGCCAAAGCTCTGGGGTTTGGGGCTGGTTTTAGTCCCTGGTGCATGTGGGAGCTGAGGGGGGGGGGTCGCACCAATGCTCCGGGTTGGAAACTGCGTTCTTAGTCCCCTTTTTCATTCTGGGGGCTTGGGGGGGGGTTTTTGCAGCCAATGCTCTGGGTTGGAGCTTTCCCTCCTTAGTCCTGGTGATGCTGGGGGCCCGAGGGGGGAGTCCCCAGCCAAGCTTGGGTTGGAGCTTTCGTTTTTAGGGCCTGGTGCATGCGGGGGCCCGAGGGGGGGGGGTCGCAGCCAATGCTCCGGGGTTTTTGCTTTTTTCCCTTTGTCCTTGTTTCCCTGTGGGAAACTGAGGGGGGGGGATCCAGCCAATGCTCTGGGTTTTGGGGCTGCGTCCTTAGTCCCGGTGATGTGGGGGCTGAAAGGGGGGGAGTCGTAGCCAATGCTCTGGGTTTGGGGGCTGCTTTTTTAGTCCTGGTGATGTTTGGGAGCTGAGGGGGGGGGCGCAAACCCAAAGCTCCCGGGGTTTTTGCCCGCGTTCTTAGTCCTTTTGCATGCTGGGAACTGAGGGGGGGGGAGTCGCAGCCAAAAGCTCCGGGTTGGGCTGCGTCCTTTTGTCCCGGTGCTGCCCGGGAGCTGAGGGGGGGGGGTCGCAGCCAATGCTCCGGGGGTTGGAGTGCGTCCTTATCCTGGTGCAAAGCCGGGCTGAGGGAGGGGGGGGGGGTCGCAGCCAATTTCCCCTGGGGTTTTGGGGCTGCTCCTTAGTCCTGGTGCAAGCTGGGAGCTGAGGGGAGGGAGTCCAGCCAATTTTCTTTGGGGTTTGGGGCTGCGTTCTTAGTCCTGGTGCAGTGGGACTGAGGGGGGGGGGGTCCCCAGCCAATTCCGGGGGGTTGGGGGCGTTCTTATCCCTTTTGCAAGCTGGGGGGCTGAGGGGGGGGGGAAATCCAGCCCAAATTTCTCCGGGTTGGAAACCCGCTTCCCTTTTCCTGGTGCATGTGGGAGCTGAGGGGGGGGTCGCAGCCAATGCCCGGGGTTTGGGGCTGCGTCCCTTTGTTCCTGGGGCATGCTGGGAAACTGGGGGGGGGGGGGGGGTCGCAGCCAATGCTTTGGGTTGGGCTGGTCCTTTTGTCCCCGGTGCAAGCTGGGAGCTGAGGGAGGGGGGTCGCGCCAATGCCCCTGGGTTTGGAAACCCGCGTTTTTAGTCCGGTGCATGCCTGGGGGGTGAGGGGGGGGAGTCGCAGCCAATGCCCGGGTTTGGGGGCTTCGTTCTTAGGGCCTTTTTGCAGGGTGGGGCGAGGGGTGGGGGGCGCAGCCAAGCTCTGGGTTGGGGCTTCGTCCTTAGTCCTGGTGATGCTTTGGGGGCTGAGGGGGGGAGTCGCAGCCAAAGCTCTGGGTTGGGGCCCCGCGTTCTTATTTCCCGGGGGGCAAGCTGGGAGCTGAGGGGGGGGGTCGCAGCCCCAAAGGGTCCGGGGGGTTTTTAGCTGCGTTTTTTGTCCTTGTGCATTTCTGGGGGCTGAGGGGGGGGGGGGGGTCCGGGGGGGGGGGCCAATGCTCTGGGTTTGGAAACTGCGTCCTTTTTCCTGGTGCATGCTGGGGAGCGGGGGGGGGGGAGGGCGCAGCCAAAAGCTTGGGTTGGAGCGCGTTCTTTGTTTCCCGGGCATGCTGGGACTGAGGGGGGGGGTCGCGCCAAAAGCTCCCGGGGGGGGGCCTTGGTTTTTAGTCCTTGTGCATTTCTGGGAGCTGAGGGGGGGGGGGTCGCGCCAATTTCCTTGGGTTGGAGCGGCCCTCCCTTAGTCTGGTGCATGCGGGGCGAGGGGGGAGTCCAGCCAATGCTCTTTGGGGTTTGGGGCTGCCGGGTTTTTAGTCCTGGTGCATGCTGGGGGCGAGGGGGGGAGTGCAGCCAATGCTTTCCCGGGGTTTGGGGCTGCGGGTTTTTTAAATCCTTGTGCCCTGCTGGGAGCTGAGGGGGGGGAGTCCCCAAACTCACGTCTTTGCTGTGTGCTCCTGGCAATGCTTCTGTGAGCTGCGGGCCGCCACTCGTACATTGCTAGGTGCTCCAGGCAATGCTCTGTGAGCTGCGTCCGCACACTCGGTCTTGCTGAGTGCTCCAGGCAATTGCTCTGTGAGCTGCAAGGGCCGCTCACACGTCTTTGCTGAGTGCTACAGCCCAATGCTCTGTGGGCTGCGCCTCTCACACGTCTTATGCTGAGTGGTCCAGGCTCATGCTCTGTGAGTGGATGTGCGCACAAGTCTCTGTTGAGTGTTTAGGCATGCTCTCGTGTGCTGCGGTCCGCACATACAGTCTATGCTGAGTGTACAGGCAATGCTCTTTGGAGCTGCAGGCCACAACACAAGTCTGAGCTAGTGCTCCAGGCATTGCTCTGTGAGCTGTGGCCGCTCACACGGTCACTTTGCTGAGTGCTCCAGCATTGCTATGTTGGGATGCGGCCTCACAACACATTCTTTGCTGAGTGCTCAGGCAATGCTCTGTGGGCTGCAGGCCCTCACACACATCGGTTGCTTGAGTGCTCCAGCGCAATGCTCTGTGAGCTGCGGCCACCACTCACGTCTTGCTGAGTGGTCAAGGCATTGCTCTGTGGGCTGCGGCCTCACACACGTCTTTGCTGAGTGTCCAGGCAATGCTCTGTCGAGCTGACGCCACCACTCTCGTCATTTGCTGAGTGCTCCAGCTATGCTTCTGTGAGCTGCTGGACCGCACACATGTCTTTGCTGTGGTGCTCCATGGCAATGCTCCTGTGTGCTGTCGGCCACACACACGTCTTTGCTGAGTGCTCCAGGCTATGCTCTAGTGGCTGCGGCCGCTCACAAGTCTTTGTGAAGTGTCCAGGCAATGATCTGTGAGCTGCAGGAGGGGGGGGGGGGGGGACCGCACACACGGTCTTTGCTGAGTGCTCCAGGCAATGCTCTGTGTGCTGCAGGGCCCACACACACGTCTTTGCTGAGTGCTCCAGGCAATGCTCTGTGAGCTGCGGCCGCACACATGTCTTTGCTGAGTGCTCCAGGCAATGCTGCTGTGGAGCTGCGGGGGCCGGGCCGTTGTTGGTTATTGGGTTTGGTCGTCACACACGTCTTTGACTGAGGCTCCTGGCAATGCTTGTGGGGCTTGCGGACGCACACACGTCTTTGCCTGAGTGCTCCAGGCAATGCTCTGTGGAGCTGCGGCCGCACACACGTCTTTGCTGAGTTTGCTCCAGCAATGCTCTGTGTGCTGCGAGCCGCACACACGTCTTTTTTTACTGTGATGTGCTCCAGGCAATGCTCTGTGATGCTGCGGCCACAAACAAGGTCTATGCTGAGTGTCCAGCCCAATGCTCCTGTGAGCTGCTCGGCCGCACGACACGTCTATGCTGAGTGCATAAGGGCAATGCTCGTGAGCTGTGGCCGACACCGTCTTTTGCTGAGCCTGAAGTGCATCCAGGGCAATGCTCTGTGAGCTGTGGGCCGCACACACAGTCTTTGCTGAGTGCGCCAGCAATGCTATGTGGGCTGCGGCATCACACACATCTTGCTGAGTGCTCCAGGCAATGCTCTGTGGCTGCGGACTCACACAAATCTTTGCGAGTGCTCCAGGCAATGCTCTGTGTGCTGCGGGCCACACACACGTCTATGCTGAAGTGGTCCAGGCAGATGCTCCTCTTTTGGGCTGCAAGGCTCACACACGTCTTTGCTGAGTGCTCCAGGCAATGCTTGGGGCTGCGGCCCTCCCCTCAAACGTACTTTGTGAGTGCTCCAGGCATTGCTCTGTGAGATCGCGGGCCGGCACCACCACGTCTTTGCTGAGTGCTCCTGGCAATGCTCTGTGAGTGCGGCACACACACGTCTATGCTGAGTGGTCCAGGCAATGCTCTGTGAGCTGTGGCGCACACTCGTCTTTGCTGAGTGCTCAGCATATGCTCTGTGGCTGCGGCCCTCACACACGTCTTTGCTGAGTGCTCCAGCAATGCTCTGTGGGCCTGCGGCTCACACACGTCTTTGCTGAGTGCTCTCCAGGAATGCTCTGTGAGTAGAAGCTGCGCAAATGGTCTCTGTTGAGAGTTTTAGGCGTTGCTCTGTGAGCTGCGGCCCGCACACACGTCTTTGCTGAGTGCTCCATGGCTAATGCTCGCTGTGAGCGCGGGCCTCACACAGTCTTTGCTGAGTGCTCCAGGCAATGCTCTGTGAGCTGTGGCCACAAACTCGTCTTATGCTGAGTGGTCAAGGCAATGGCTCTGTGAGATGCGGCCCGCACACAAGTCTTTGTGATGTGCTCCAGGCCAATGCTCTGTGAGGAGCTGCGGCCAAACATCACAAAAGTCTTTGCTGAGTGCTCCTGGCAATGCTCTGTGAGCTCTTCTGTGGCCACACCACACGTCTATGATGAGTGGTTCCAGGCAATGACTCTGGAGCTGCACGGCCGCACACAACGTCTTTGCTGAGTGCCTCAGCCATGCTCTGTGAGTGCGGCACTCACACACGTCTTTGCTTGTGTGCTCCAGGCTATGCTCTGTGAGCTGCGGCCACTCAATCCTCGTCTATGCTGAGTGGTCCAGAATGCTCTGTGTGCTGTGGGCCGCACACAAATCTTTGCTGATGTGCTCCTAGGCAATGCTATGTGTGCTGCGGCCTCATCATCTCGTCTATTCTGAGTGGGTCCAGGCAATGCTCTGTGAGCTGCGACCGCCACACATGTCTTTGCTGAGTGCTCCAGGCAATGCTCTGTGAGTGGAAGCTGCGCACAAGTCTCTGTTGAGAGTTTTAGGCAATGCTCTGTGAGCTGCGGCCACACACACGTCTTTGCTGAGTGCTCATGGCAATGATCTGAGAGCTGCAGCGGGCCGCTCACAGTCTTTGCTGAGTGCTCCAGGCAAATGCTCTGTGTGTGCTGGCCCCGAAACACACGTCTTTGATGAGTGCGCCAGGCATTGCTCTGTGGGCTGCGGCTCACACACGTCTTTGCTGAGTGCTCCTGGCTATGACTCGTGAGATGCGGCCACCACACACTGTCTTTGATGAGTGCTCCAGGCTTTAAGCTCTGTGGGCTGCGGCCTCAATACGTCTTTGAATGAGTGCTCCAGGAAATGCTATGTGGGCTGCGGCCTGCCACACTACGTCTTTGCTGAGGTGCTCCAGGCAATGCTCTGTGGGCTGCGATCCGCCCTCTCGTCTTTTGCTGAGTGCTCGGACAACTGCTCTGTGATAGGCGGCCTCATCTACACGTCTTGGCATGAGTGCTTCAGGCATTGCTCTGTGAGCTGCGGCCTCACACACGTCTTTGTGAGTGCTCATGGGCTATTGCTCTGTGTGCTGCGGCACTTCACAAGTCTTTGCTGAGTGCTACTGGCTATGCTCTGGAGCTGCGGCCCGCCCCACTCGTCTTTGCTTGAGTGCTCCAGGCATTGCTCTGTGAGCTGCGTGCCACACTCCGTCTATGTGAGGTGGTCCAGGCAATGCTCTGTTGAGCTGCCGGTCAGACACACCGTCCTGTGTGAGTTGCTCCAGGCAATGCTCTGTGAGCTGCGGCCAACACACAGTCTTCTGCTGAGTGTCCAGGCAATGCTCTGTGTTGCTGCGGCAAACACACACGTCTTTGCTGAGTGCTCCAGCAATGACTCTGTGAGCTGCGGGGCCTCACACAAGTCTTTGCTGTGTGGCTCCAGGCAATTGCTCTGGAGCTGCTGGCCACACACTCGTCTTATTGGTGGAGTGGTCAGGCATTTTTGCTCTGTGAGCTGCGTCCTCACACATGTCTTTGCTGAGTGCTCCAGGCAATGCTCTGTGAGTGGAAGCTGCGCACAAGTCTCTGTTGAGAGTTTTAGGCAATGCTCTGTGAGCTGCGGCCGCACACATCTCTGCTGGTTTGCTACAATGTATCAGTCCGGGGTTTTTATCACAGGCATTGTCTGGACTGGAGGCGACTGCATCAAACACTGAGCTGAGAGCAGGACGACCTGAGTGTCCTCATTCACTGACAACAAGCAGAGGTCCTGGAGGAGGCGAAGCAGAAAGTTTATTGAGAGTTGTAGAACTTTGTGGAGATGGATCTTCGTTACATCCGACCACTAGGGGACCCCGCATACACATCCATCTGAGAGCTCCAGCAGGGGGTGATGGGAGTTGGGAGCCTTCTATGAGTCACAGCGTCCTCTGCGGGTCACGGGCAGCAGATGGGAGGCTATAGTGATGCCCCTTCACTATGACCCCGGGGGTCCGACCCAGCAGGGATGCCATCAGGATAGTACTGGCAGTGCTCCTGTCAGGGGCTCCATGATGTTGTGATAGGAACTGGTAATGGGCGGGGGGACCTGATGCTTTGGCTGAGCGGGGCCCCATTATGACTTAGGGCCCCCATACCAGCGGGGGGGTGTGGTTTGTCCACACAGTCACCGGGGTCTCTGCAGCGTCACCTCAAGTCACATCTGACTCACTGAGCCTTGCAATGTGAGTGGGATTAAAGCCAACCAGATATTCATCTGCAGACGGCTCTTTTGGGGTGCTTGCCCCTCATCAGTGCAGAGTACATTGCTGGCTGGCAGAGTGAGAGGTTCTAGTTGTAGCTCAAAAGGAGTAACACAGATACGATGGCCTCGTGATTTCCAAGCTCTGTGAGTAGTGATAGAGCGAAGTAACCGGGTCGGAAACTGAGAGTCCCACCCAAAAACAACACTATGGGGCGTGGGGGTGGGGGGGGCATTCCATTGTCTGATAGGGAACCTACACCTCCCTACGGGCAAGTGCCTGAGTGGTGGCTAATGAGAGTGTGGAGGGGACGAGACATGTAAGGGAGGGGGGTGACTTATGGGGGGGTGACTTATGGGGGGTGGTGACTTATGGGTGGTGGTGACTTATGGGGGGTGGTGACTTAGGGGGGGGGGTGACTTATGGGAGGGGGATTTTGGGAGGTGGTAAATTTTTTGGGGGGGGGGGGATTTGGGGGGGTGGTGACTTATGGGGGGGTGACTTATGGGAGGTGGATGACTTATGGGGGTGGATAAAATTTTGGGGGGTGATTTGGGGTGGTGACTTATGGGGGGGGGTGACTTAGGGGGGGTGATGACTTATGGGGGGTGCTTAGGGAGTTGGTAATTATGGGAGGTGGTGCTTATGGGGGGGGGTTTGTGACTTATGGGGGGGGTGATTTTGGGGGGGTGGTGACTTAGGGGAGGGGTGACTTAGGTGGGTGGTGATTTGGGAGGGGGTGACTTATGGGGGGGGTGACTTATGGGGGGGGGTGTTTATGGGGGGTGGTGACTTATAGGAGGGGGGTGACTTATGGTGGGTGGTGATTTTAGGGGGAGGGGGGTGACTTCTGGGTGGTGGTGACTTATGGGAGGGGGTGACTTATGGGGGGTGGTGACTTTGGGGGGGGTGAATTATGGGGGGTGGTGACTTATGGGAGGTGGTGACTTATGGGAGGTGTATGACTTATGGGAGGGTGTGACTTATGGGGGGTGGTGACTTATGGGAGGTGGTGACTTATGGGAGGTGGTGACTGTTGGGGGGTGGTGATTAGGGAGGGGGGGACTTATAGGAGGTGGTGACTTAGGGAGTGGGGTGATTATGGGAGGTGGTGACTTATGGGAGGTGTTGACTTATGGGAAGTGGTGACTTATGGGGGGTGGGACTTTGGGAGGTGGTGACTTATGGGGGGTGTATGATTTATGGGATGCGGTGACTGATGGGAGGGGGTTTTAACTTTGGGAGGGGGGTGATTATGGGGGGTGGTGACTTATGGGGAGTGGTGACTTTTGGGGGGGGATTATGGGAGGGGGGTGTTTTTTTTTTGGGGTGGTGGTGACTTATGGGGGGTGGTGACTTATGGGAGGGAGGTGACTTAGGGGGGGGGGGAGACTTATGGAGGGGGGGGGGATTTTGGGGGGGGGTGATGTTGGGGGGGGGTGTCTTTTGGGGGGGGTGGTGATTATGGGGGGTGGTGACTTATGGGGGGAGGTGACAGGGGAGGGGGGGGGACTTTGGGGGGTGGTGACTTATGGGGGGTGGGACTTAGGGAGGTGTATGATTTGGGGGTGTATGACTTTTGGGAGGTGGTGATTATGGGGGGGTGACTTATGGGGGGTGGTGACTTATGGGAGGGGGGTGACTTATGGGGGGGGGGTGACTTATGGGATGGTGTTAGGGGGGAAGTGGTGTTAGGGGAGGGGGGGATTTGGGGGAGGGGTGATTATGGGAGGTGGTGATTAGGGGGGGGTGATTAGGGGGGGTGGTGATTTGGGAGGGGGGTGACTTATGGGGGGGTGACTTATGGGAGGTGGTGATTGGGGGAAGTGGTGACTTATGGGGGGGGGTGACTTATGGGAGGTGGGGACTTATGGGAGGTGGATGACTTATGGGAGGTGGTGACTTATGGGGGGTGGTGACTTATGGGAGGTGGATGACTTATGGGAGGTGGTGACTTATGGGGGGTGGTGACTTATGGGGGGTGGTGACTTATGGGGAGTGTATGATTTAGGGGGGGGGTGACTTATGGGGAGTGGTGCTTAGGGGGGGGGTGGTGATTAGGGGAGGGGGTGATTTGGGGGTGTATGACTTATGGGAGGTGGTAAATTATGGGGAGTGGTGATTTATGGGGGGGGGGGGATTAGGGGGGGTTGGAAAATTATGGGGGTGTATGATTTATGGGAGGGGGGTGACTTATGGGAAGTGGTGACTTATGGGGGGTGGGACTTATGGGGGGTGGTGACTGAGGGGAGGTGGTGACTTATGGGCGGGGGTGACTTATGGGAGGTGGTGACTTATGGGGGGTGTATGACTTATGGGATGCGGTGACTTATGGGAGGTGGTGACTTATGGGAGGGGGGTGACTTATGGGAGGTGGTGACTTATGGGGGGTGGTGACTTATGGGAGGTGGGCTTTTGGGTGGTGGTGACTTTTGGGGGGTGGTGCCTTATGGGGGGTGTATGACTTATGGGGGGGTGACTCAGGGGGGGTGGTGACTTATGGGAGTTGGTAACTTATGGGAAGTGGGGGACTTAGGGGGTGGTGACTTAGGGGGGGGGTGGGATTTGGGGGGTGGTGTTAGGGGGGGGTGGTGATTTTGGGGGGGGTGACTTAGGGAGGTGGGCTTATGGGGGTGGTGACTTATGGGGGGGGGGGTGATTTATGGGAATGGGATTAGGGGGGGGGGGTGACTTATGGGGGGGTGACTTATGGCGGTGGTGCTTAGGGAGGGGGGGGGGACTTAGGGGAGGTGGTGACTTATGGGGGGGGTGACTTATGGGGGGGTGGTGACTTATGGGGAGTGGTGACTGTTGGGGGGTGGTGACTTATGGGAGGTGTGATTTTGGGGGGTGGTGTTTATGGGAGGGGGGTGACTTATGGGAAGTGGTGACTTATGGGAGGGGGGTGACTTACGGGGGGTGGTGACTTATGGGAGGTGGTGACTTATGGGGGTGGTGACTTATGGGGGGTGTATGATTTATGGGAGGCGGGGGATTTGGAGGCGGGACTTATGGGAGGGGAGATTTGGGGGGGGTGGACTTAGGGGGAGGTGGTGATTATGGGAGGGGGTGGTGATTTATGGGGGTGGTAACTTAGGGAGGGGATGACTTAGGGGAAGGTGGTATTATGGGGGGTGGTGATTATGGGAGGGGGGTGACTTATGGGGTGGAAACTTTGGGGGTGGTAAAATTATGGGGGGTGGTGTTTGGGGGGTGGTGATTTTAGGGG
Source organism: Phyllomedusa bahiana (assembly GCA_025379985.1). Lineage (NCBI taxonomy): Eukaryota > Metazoa > Chordata > Amphibia > Anura > Hylidae > Phyllomedusa > Phyllomedusa bahiana. The sequence goes on along the minus strand of JAODAL010066234.1, from coordinate 384 downwards.
AGGAGGGTTTATGGGAGGGGGGATTATGGAGGTGGAGGACTTATGGGAGGTGGTGACTTAGGGGCTGGGATTTGGGGGGGGGTGATTAGGGGGGGTGTATGATTTAGGGGGGGGTTACTTAGGGGGGGGTGGGGGACTTATGGGGGTGGTGATTTGGGAGGGGGTGTTTATGGGAGGGGTATGACTTATGGGAGGTGGTGACTTATGGGGGTGGGGTGAGTTAGGGGGGGGTGGTGACTTATGGGGGGTGGTGACTTATGGGGGGTGTATGAATTATGGGAGGGGGGTGACTTATGGGGGTGGTGACTTATTGGAGGGGGGTGACTTATGGGGGGGTGACTTATGGGGGGTGGGGACTTAGGGGGGGTGTATGAATTATGGGGG
>JAODAL010066233.1:0-17863 GCA_025379985.1 Phyllomedusa bahiana | reverse complement strand
CTTTTCCCTCTAAAAATAGAACAAAATTAATTAGGCTGTGCACATCTAAAAATATTTGAAAAACGTAAGATAGGTGACACTGAAAGGGGCAATAGCATAAATCAAATACAAAAATCAGGGGCACATAAAAACAAAGTGAAGCATCAAGGTAAAAGGAATTTTGGAAATGCATTATGTAAGGAACATATAAAAAAAAGGGGACCTTAGTTTACATTTTTTTACAAAGTTTGTTTTAAACTCCCCCCCAAAGCGTCAAGGGGACCCCAGAACAGGGAGTCCCAACCACAACAGTTACTCATAGTGAGAGGGCATCGCCAGCAGCAGCAGCAGCAGGCCTTGACAGTCCCTGAACCAACGGGTGGGGGGCCTTCATGGACAGACTCTCCCCACCCCAGTTAGAAGATCCGTGGACTACGGGCAAAAAACTGGATGTGTGGCCAAATTTCCCGTTTGCAGGGGAAGCTGCCCTGCCCGGCCGGGTTTTTTTGGCTCAGAGCGGGTGTTCAGTGCGGGGGGGCTATCGTTACCCCAAAGAACCCCGGTTGTCCATGGGAAAAGTGGAATGACTACCTTTTTCAAAATGAATCAGGCGTAGATTGGCCAGGGGTTTCCACACACCAATGCCCCAGGTGGTCATTGGGTTCAAAAATACCGCCTCAGCCACTTTCTGACCCCACCCGCTGATGCCACACATCTGTGACAGTTTCTCCATCTGCCTACCCCTTTACCAGGGAGGTATTCCACCACCCCCCCAACAGTTGTCATTGGCCTCTGTACATCCAACTGTGCATTGTCTATCTCTGACCTCATGCTGTGAGCTGTTGTTGCTGCTGGGTCACCTACAACTGTTTCATTGGCCCTGCCTACTCATGCTGCTGCTGCCGTGCCCTCCACACTTGTCATTTTGCCCCTCTGTGGCTACTACGTTTTGCCACCTCCCGAATGTCATTGTGCCCCTCCTGCCTCATGCGTGCTACCCTGACCCCCACTCTCTTCATTGTCCCCCTGTGGCCTTTTCCTTTTTTTGCCATCCCAAATGTCTTTTTTTCCCCTGCCTGACTCATGCTGCTTTTGGGCGTGCCCCCAAACCCGTTCTTGTGCCACTCTGTGGCCTATACTGTTTTGCCATTTTCCCGAAAAAGTGATTGTGCCACTGCCCGACCTCATGCTGCTGCTGTGGTGCTGTCGTGCCTCCCCTCTCTGTCATTGTGCCACTCTGTGGCCATCCCGTTTTAGCCCCCTCCAAAAAAGTCATTGTGCCCTGCCTGACCCCATTTGCTGCTGTCGTGACCTCCACACTGTTGTTGGCCACTCTGTGGCCTACTACTGTTTTTTCCCCTCCAGAATGTCATTGTGCCACTGTGACCCCATGTCTGCTGCCGTAAACCCCCCACTGTGTCATTGTGCCACTCTGGGCCCCATTTCCCGTTTTTGCCCCCTCCAGAATTTATTTTTCCATGCCCGACCTCCCTGTGCTTGCTACGTGACCCCCACTCTCTGTCATTGGCCCCCTCTTGGCCTACTCCTGTTTTTGCACCTCCAAATGTCATTGGCCACTGCCTTAACCCCCATGCTGCTGCTGCCCTGCCCCCACACTGTGCATGTTTTCCGCCGTGGCCCTATATGTTTTGCCCCCTCCAGAATGGATTGTGCCACTGCCTGACCTCATGCTTCTGCTGTGGCTGCTGTCGTGACCTACTACTCTCTGTAAATTGTCCCACTCTGTGGCCTACTATGTTTTGGGCCTCCTTCAGAATGTCATTGTTCCACTGTCTGACCTCTTTGCTGCTGCTGCGGGTGACCCTTACACACTGTGTCTTTGTCCCAAACCCTGTCTGACCTCATCTGCTGCTGTGGCTGCTGCCGGACCTACATACTCTGTCATTGTGCACTGTCTGACCTCATGCTGCTGCTGTGGCTGCTGCCGTGACCTACACACTCTGTCATTGTGCCACTGTCTGACCTCATGCTGTGCTGTGGCTGCTGCCATGAACCCCTACATCTTGTGCCATTGTGCCACTCTGTGGCCTACTCCCTTTTTTGCCATCTCTAGAATGTCATTGTGCCACTGTCTGACCTCATGCTTCTGCTATGGCTGCTGCCGTGACCTACACACTGTGTCGTTGTCCCACTCTGTGGCCTACTCCTGTTTTTTCCACCTCAGTATGTCATTGTGCCACTGCCTGACCTCATGCTGCTGCTGCCGTTACCTACACACTGTGTCCTTTTGCCACTGTCTGACCTCATGCTGCTGCTGTGGGCTGCTGCTGGGACCTACACACTGTGTCATTGTGCCACTGTCTGACCTCTTTGTGCTGCTGTGGCTGCTGCCTTGACCTACACACTGTGTCATTGTGCCACTCTGTGGCCTACTCCTTTTTTTGCCACGTCTAGAATGTAATTATGCCACTGTCTGACCTCATGCGCTGCTGCCTGTTGATGCCGTCAACTCCACACTGTGTCATTGTCCCACTCCTTTGACCTCATGCTTGCTGTGGCTGCCGGCCGTCCCCTCCAAAACTTGTCACTGATATTGCCACCTGAGCCCTCAGCTTGTTTTTTTCCAGCTGTCGCTGCCAGGACTTTATCAGGCTACATTCGCCCTTCAGTTTTTTGGTCAGTTTTGCCCTCTTAAGTGCCCCGGGAATTTTATAGTGAAGCGATTCTAAGAGCGGCGGCAGTCATGTGCGTGTCATACTAAAACACAACATTGTATAAAGACCAAAACCAAGCTCCTTCTGCATTTTAAGAGACAATGTTTACAGACCCTGCAACTCTGTGCAGCCGGGAAATAGCTGTTTAACGTGATTCGTCCCAAAGAAATTGAAACAAATTTTTTTTTTGTCGGGAAATTCGGCGAAGTCACCGAATTGAATTTTTGAGAAATTCGCCCATCTCTAATTGTGACATATTGAAGCAGAGCATGATCCCCTTCCTTAAGAAACTGGGCCACTGGTCAATATTCCAACATGATAACGACCCAAAACACAGCTGCACAACAACCTCTGCTTTCTAAAGAAAATCATTGAAAAAGTGTTGGACTGGCCAGGCATTTCTCCAGACCTAAACCCTCTTGATTATCTGTGGGGCATCCTCAAATGGAAGGTGGAGGAGCGCAAGGTCTCTAACATTCAAGAGCTCTGTGAAGTCATCATGGAAGAGAATTCCAGTGACAACCTGTGAAGTTCTAGTGAACTCCATGCCCAAGAGAGTTAAGGCAGGGCTGGAAAATAATGGTGGCCACACAAAATATTTTAGGTATATTTCATCTGTGAGAGACAGAATCTAAAAAATCAAGAAAGTCACATTGTATGATTTTTAAATAATTATTTTGAATTATATTGCATGAAATAAGTATTTGATCACCTACCAACTAGCAAGAATTCTGGCTCTCATAGACCTGTTAGTTTTTCTTTAAGAAGCCCTCCTACTCTACATTCGTTTTCTGTATTAATTTCACCTGTTTAAACTTGTTACTTGTATAAAAGACACCTGTCCACAAACTCAATTAATAACACTGCAACCTCTCCACCATAGCCAAGACAAAAGTACTGTGTAAGGACACCAGGGACAAAATTGTAGACCTGCAAAAGGCTGGGATGGGCCACAGGACAATAGGCAAGTAGCTTGGTGAGAAGACAACAACTGTTGGCGCAATTATAAGAAAAAGCAATTAACACAAAATGACTGTTATTCTTCCTTGGTCTGGGGATCCACATATATGCCTCGATATATATGCAGTGGGGAAAATAAGTGTTTGATATACTGGTGATTTTGCAAGTTTTCCCACCAACAAAGAAATGAGAGGTCTGTAAATCATGAATCTCACATTGGATGATTTTTGAATATTTTATTTGCATTTTATTGCATGAAATAAGTATTTAATACCACAGAAAAACAGAAGGTAATATTTATATTAAGTGTGTATATATACGCACACAGAGATATATACACACATACATATATGTAATTGGGTCTTTAAAATGTCTATAGGAGATAACCTCATAATATAATTACTGAAGACTACAAACAATTCAGTTATTCATGTCGCTTGTGCAGTAGAATGGCAAGCTTTTTTCTAAACCATCGTTTTCATCTTTGCTAAGAACATGTTCAGATGGAATAAAGATTTTTAACAGATCTGCCTCGTTCTCTTTAGAGTTGGTGTCCCATTTTTTCCGTTGAACACACGTGTGTTTTTTGCTTCTGCCCCCTTTAGATTTTCGCTTTGAAAATAATCTTTTTTTTAACTTAATTTGATTTTAGGCTCTTTAGAGTTTGATAGGTTCTTTTTGGTTTCCCTTTTGGGGAGACTTAAAAAAAAACAAAAGATGCATTTGGGTTTGTCAAAAAATGATAAGAAAAATCGAAAAGTCAAAGATAAGTTTGTAACCCATAAAAATGAGCTGAATGCCCTGTCTTTTAAATGAAAATTATTAATTTTTTTTCTTAAAGCTGAAACTTTCAGCTACAACACAAACTTTCTGTCACCAGTCCGTAATGTTCTGACTCTATTGGCCTTTTCGGGAATGTTGAAACCTGGGGTAATAGTATTTTTTGGTTGTTTTTTGTCATAAAAAGGATCCCTTTGTAAAACAGATTTTGTTGTTAAAAAAGTATCAAAGAGCACAGAATAATTTATTCTATTTTATTCTGTTAGTTAGCTGTTCCAGAAGAATTAAATTTTTGACTTTATAAATTTTGTACCTTTTGTTCTACTAGATTGAAAATCATTATTATAGTACATTTTGATTTGCCATTTGCTAATTCCCTACCCTTTCATTTCAGACATGAGTAATATTGATTTTTTGTTTTTTTTTTTCTTTTTAAATATCCAGAAACGATTACTTCTACTGCACTTTTCCTGTTCTAGTGTGGATTGTCAAACCATTGCCATTCTTGATGTTGTAATTTGAAAAAGGCCTTGCTCATAACAATAAAGAACTGAAGACATACACAAGTTTATGGATAGTCTTTGTCGATAGAAAATAAACAAAAATACATAAATGTAAAAATAAACTATAGAAAAATTATGTAAAAATAAAAAAAAATTTCAGGGCAATCGCAAAAATAAACTGTTAAAAATACATACAGTAGAAGAAGAGCAAAAAATATTGACCCCATGTATGAAAAGCTTTTTTATTTAAGGCAATGTTTAGATTATTGTCACATGCTTCAGATTTTTATACTATTATCTGAAATTTGATTTTCTATTGTTTATACAATGTCAACATAATATAGAACTAAATATATAAATGAAACTATATGTAATATAAATGAACTTTTAGGGATTCATTTTTGCTTTAATTGTTCTGTCTCTAAATATTAAGTCTTGTGTATTTTATGTTTACATATTTAATCTGAAGCTGCATTAAGTTAATCTGACTACATTTGAAGTAAATGCTTCATTAAGTGTAGATCAACCTGGTATAGTAGTCCCAATTAACAAAGATGTTCTAATGAGAAAAGGTGAGTGAGTGACAGGAAAGACTAGACAAACTGACTCCAAAGTACACCAGGCAATTTAATTATGATCAGGGATCAATTCTCCTGTGTCGTCTGTGTCAAACACCAGGATTTATGGCCACTCAGACACAAAAGAGTAGAGTATTGGCTCAAATTATGAACATTTCATATTCATATTTGGTATGTCCAGGTTGGCAAATTTATAGCTGGGAAACTTGGCAGTTATCATCTTGGGATAGGAGACTACCAGGAGGAGTAATAGCACAAGCTGGAAATATATCCTCTATAGTTAGCAATCCCTCTGTAAAACGGGCAAGAGAGGGAGCTGAGGAAATTTGTCTGTCTCTTTAAGAATTTGGAGCAGCAGACATAAGGTGTCAGAACCAGTAGATACAACTGGCAGCTGAGTTTCTCAACAATCTAATCAGTAGCAGTCCTCTCTCATCTAAGTGCAATCTTCAACCTCTCTCTCTCCACTGGGAGCTTTCCATCTTCCTTTAAACACGCCATTCATAACCACTTTACTAAAAAGCCCACTCTTGACCCATCCTGCGCTGCTAATTACTGACCAGTCTCTAACCTTCCCTTCATTTCTAAACTCCTGGAACGCTTGGTCTACTCTCATCTAATCCGCTATCTCTCTGCTAACTCTCTTCTCGATCCTCTACAATCAGGTTTCCTAACCCTACACTCTACAGAAACTGCTCTAGCTAAAGTCTCTAATGATCTCCTCACAGCTAAATCATAGGGAAACTATTCGTTGTTGCTTCTTCTGGATCTCTCTGCAGCATTTGACACCGTGGATCACCACCTTCTCCTCATCATGCTCAGCGTAATTGTCCTCCAGGACACTGCTCTCTCTTTGCTCTCATCTTACCGCCTTCATTGTCACATTTGCAGGTTCTACCTCCTCTCCTCTTCCTCTTGCTGTTGGAGCTCCTCAGGGATCAGTTCTTGGACCTCTCCTTTTTTCATTCTACACAGCCCCTGTTGGACAAACCATCAGCAGATTTGTCTTCCAGTACCATCTCTACGCCGATGACACTCAACTATATACCTCCTCCCAAGACATCACTCCTGCCCTGCTACAAAACACTAGTGTCTGTCTGTCTACTGTCTTGGACATAATGTCTTCTCTCTATCTGAAACTAAAACTCACTAAAACCGAACTTCTTGTCTTTTAGCGATCTTCTAACCAACCCTACCCTGCTATTTCTGTCTCAGTGTGTGGTACTACCATAACTCCTAGGTAACAGGCCCACTGTCTTGGGGTTATACTAGATTCTGATCTGTCTTTCACCCCCTATATCTAGTGTTGAGCGATTATTATCGAGAAAGGCACAGTTTTTATGGTGATCGGATTTTTTAGGATCGGGCGATATTTTAGGTTAAAATTGTGCATCATCTATTAAGATCGCGCCATTTTCGGCGCTTCCTGTCATTTTGGGGCCAGCAAATCAGCTTACAGAATAGAGCAGGGTGGGGATGTGTGTGCGACGTCAATGACTGGGATGTGTATGGTTGCGATTGGCTGGAAAAATCACATGACCTCGTTTTAATGAACAGCATTTCCTTTTTCGCCTCAGTGTCTCTCAGCGTCTCAGAGCAGAAGGACGTGCGCTTGCTTGTGTCCAAAAGTCAGCGAAATTATTATATTTTTCACAGAGAAAGCTCTACTATTAGCTGTGATCCTTACAATTTAGTTAGATTTGAGATTGGAAGATTTTATATAGTTGGTAGGAATTTTAAAGGAGCATTCCCCGCTGTAAAGTCACGGGGGGGGGGGGGGAGGGGGGAGGGGGAGCCCCGCGGGCGAACACAGCAAGCTCTAAAAAGGAATATGGATAAAGTTCAAAAGACTTAGTGTAGACATTGCACTGCAATAGCTTTATTATTAACAGTTTTCTATTAAAATATTTCCTGGTATTGGGCAGCCTGAACTTATTAGGATACACATCTTTTCTAGTAACTGCAGGTCTCTTTGTTGGGTGCAAAACTCCACTTTTATATCAGTATACATTTCAGATAGGTGTTCCTTTTCAATTTTGCCCATTCCCCCTTTGTTGATATATCACTTGCACTTAAATTGGAATCCAGCAATTTATAGTCACCACAGGTGATTGAAAGGTGCCAAAAATATGTTGTATTATACGAGTAGACAAGCTCTTAAAGAATATGGATAAATTTCACAAGATTTATTTGTAGACATTGCACTGCAATAGCTTTATTATTAACAGTTTTCTATCGAAATATTTCCTGGATATTGGGCAGCCTGAACCTTATAGGACACACAACTTTTCTAGTAACTGCAGGTCTCTTTGTTGGTGCAAAACTCCACTTTTTTTTAGTATACTTTTTCAGATAGGTGTTCTTTTTTCAATTTTGCCCATTCACCTTTGTTGATATACCACCTTGCACTTAATTTTGAATCCACCCAATTTTTAGGTCACCACAGGTGAATTGAAAGGTGCCAAAAATATTTGTATTATACGAATACATAACAGTTTACGGGGTTTTTGACTTTGGCGCATTACAGCTTTGTTCATTGAGGCGCTTGCATTTTAAATCTGAATCCAACAATTTTATGTCACCAAAGGTGAATTAAAAGGTGCCAAAAATATCTTTTTATTATACGAATACATAACAGTTTACGTGTTTTTTTACTTTGGCGCACTACAGCTTTGTTCATTGAGGAAGCTTGGACTTAAATTTGATTACAGAAATTTTTTATAGTAAACCACGGGTGAATTAATAGGTGCCAAAAATACTTGTATTATCCGAATACATTTCAGATACATGTTTTTTGACTTTGGCGAGGCCAGCTTTGTGATAGATTACTTTGCATTTAAAATTTGAATCCAGCAATTTTGATTCCCCACAGGTGAATTGATAGGTGCCAAAAATACCTTTTATTATCCGAATACATTTAAGATACGGTTTTTTCACTTTGGCGAAGGCCAGCTTTGTTGATTAGATTTTACTTTGCATTTTAAATTTGAAAAACAACAATTTGATTTCACCACAGGTGAATTGATAGGTGCCAAAAATACCTTGTATTATCGATACATTTCAGATACGTGTTTTTTCACTTTGGCGCAGGCCAGCTTTGTTGATAGATCTACTTTGCAGTTAATTTGAATTCCAGCAATTTGTTTTGATTTGAGGGATTTGAGAATAGCTGTGTATTTGCCGTCTTTTTAATAAGAGACTTTCCAAAAACTCTTCCATACCTTCTCAAATTTTTATATTTCGAACATGGAGTGAAATTCAGGACATGGAGGTAGAGGTACAAGAGAAGGTGCTCCTTCCAGTGCTGGCGAAAACACGCATGCCAGCGGATCGTCGTTGGGGGACCGTCAGGCCTGTCATCGCTGGGTCAGGGCTGTGAATCTCAGTAACGTCGCCAATCTGTCCTTCAGTGGTTAATGCAACCTGCTTCCAGCAGTCTTCCCTCTCGTCCTCCCGTCACGGCCACAAATGTCGTCATCACCCATCCCGCATGTCCAACATGAAGCAGCCAAATGTCAATCGTGTACCCACCACTGTGGATAATCCATTTTCTGAGACCTCTTTGATGACAAAATGCGGTTGGGGGTCAGAAGGCATGTTAAAAAGATCAAGGGGCCCAAAGAGGATGATTTTTTCTGCTCTGACGCCCAGTTACTGATGCCATCAGAGGAGGAGAAGGAAGCCGGTCAATCGGCAAAAGTCCCGGGCGGTCGGCAACGCCTTGCAGTTCCTCTTGCTTGTAACCCGCAGCTCCTGGATGCAGAATGTAGGACGACGAAGTCACCTGTTTTGATGATGTTGATGACGACATTGCGGATCCAAACGTGGTCTTTTTTCAGCAGATTTGCTTGAAAACGCTTCATCACTGGAAGAGGGGGAAAGACGATGGGGTAGTGTCAGTACGGGTCCCGCCTCAAAAAGGGAGAGGGCGGTCGCAGTGTCCGCTGATATGTTTTCGACAGCCACGGTCAGCGAAAAACCCCGCTCCTCGTTATCGCCGTCAAAAAGGTCCGGGACTCTCAAGCCTGGGCTTCTTTGAGCAAGCCTCTGATTCACCAGCGATTGTATATGCCCCTTTATCCCGTAAAACGCATAAGTAGAGGCAAGAACCTTGGGGTGGTTAACCACCCCAACATGTCTAGTTCACTTGCAGCGAATGCATGAGTTAAAATGGAGGCAACACATGGCCAAAAAAGGCCAAAACGACGCCGGGCCGCCAACCACTGAAACACCCTCTGTCTCGCCTCCTCTCCCCCGAAACCACCAAGCTTTCCCTCAGTCCCCATGTCTCTCAGAGTCATGATCAGGGATCAGCCTCCGCTTAGCCTCCCCCGTCGCACCGAGTACCACCAGCACCACCAGAGACCCATCCTACCCTTTTTCCTTCCCGTTTGACGACCTGCCCGCCGTACAGCGGCCAGTCTAGCACCCACCCTTCTGTCATCCAGGTTTGGGAGCAGAAGAAACACTTTAACCCAAACCATCCAAAGCCAAAGCCTGAATGTCGGCATTGCCAGGCTTTTGGCCTTGGAAATGTTGCCTTTCCCGTCTGGGGGGACACAGATGGGTTCCACCACGTCATGGCCCTTCCCTGCCCCCAATACCAGATGCCGAGCAGGCATTTTTTTGCCGAAAAGCCGTCCTGCCCTGGCCACCCAGTGTCATCAAAAATTTCAAGCGCGTTGTCTGCATCTGTGTCCGGAAAAAGTCCTTTCGGGACCACCGACACATGGACTAGTAAGCACGGCCAAGGCTGTTTATATCTTTTATGACAGCTCACTGGGTGAGTGGGTGGATGTCTCTGGGGGTGACGTTGGTCTCAAGCTCGGCGCACGCTCTTCAAAACTGCAGGGTTGGTGCGGGTTTTTTCCCCAGGTCCTCTGGTGGCTTTCACGGGCCCAGAGAAACCAGGCCGTGTTGAAATTAATCTGTCTTGGAGACCGTCCCACACAGGTCAGGAGCTGTGGACGGCTCTCGCAACGAAAACGAGCGCTGGCTGGGTGCCAAGAACCTTGTGCCGGGCCCAAGGTGGTGTGCGATAACGGGCGAAATTGTGGCCGCCCTTAAGATCCGTAGGCTGGGCACATCCTTGCCTGGCACATGTCATGAACCTTGTCGTCCAGAAATTTCTAAAGAGTACCCGGGTCTGGACTGCCTGCTGAGGAATGCTAGAAGTTAAGTTCGCACTTCCGCCGTTCGCCCCCTGCTTCGTCCGCCTGGCTGGTTGCAGCGTCAGTCGGCCTCCCCGTTCACTGTCTCATTGTTGACGTGGCAAATGCTGGAATTCCCACCCTCCACTGCTCCAGCGATTGTGGCAGCAGCGCAATGCCATTAGCAGTACGAAGTGACACATGGCCTGACAAGCAGCGGTGCGGACCTCGGGGTGTTGAGCCACCGAGAGTGGAGGCAGGTGAAAGAAACTCTGCACCATCCTTGCCAGTTTTGAAGAAGCCACCAAAATGGTCGTGCGGACAATGCCCTTGTCAGCATGAGCATTGTGGTTTATTCTTAGTTTTGGAACGATTTGTTGGACACTCTGAAACAACAGGTCCCGCCAGCGAGGAGGAGGAGACGGACACAGATGCGGATTACGGAGCCTTTCTCTCGTCAAATCACAAGGCCCGACAGTTTCACAATTTCATCGGTCTTCATTAGGCAGTGGTTCGGGTCCCGAGCTAGTGCAAGGTGGGCATCAGCTCTCGGGTGCATCATCTAGGCAAGTCAGGGCTGTGTTGAAGCTGTGCCGGAGGCAGCGGAGGAGGAGGTTATTCCTAGACTCGATGTTACCGACGTCCCTGCCTTGGAAAGAGGTTGGCGCGAATTTGAGGCGGAGGAGGAATATGAGGATAGATCAGTTTGCTAGTGCCCCCGACCAGAGGCTTGGGAAATCAAGGCTCCTCTTCACATGAGTGCTTGGATGCCTCCATTTCACTCCAAATGGGTCCCCGTATTAAGGCCATCAAAATGACAACAGTTACTGGGTGGCCACCCTCCTGGATCCCCGGTACAAAACATAAATCAGTACTTTCCCTTTCCAAAAACCCAAAAAGAGAGTAAAATGCAAAGGGAAAAGGAGACCTTGTGATTGATCAAATGGAGACATCTGTTGCGTTGCTTCACGTTCCCAAATGTCTGGTGGAAACAACATCAGCGACGTGACAGCAGTAGAGTGCCAAGTAGGCATTAGCCGGCAAACAGCAGGCAAGGTGGCGGAAGCCTAATGGGTGACCTCTGGCAACTTTGTTTACCCCTCAAACCCAAGCATGCAATGCAGGGCAAAACCCTCCAACACCCAGGACCGCTTAAGGATCATGGTGCACGACTATCTGCGGCTCTACACCGATGTTTTTTTATGTGTTCCGGACCCAATAGACTTTGGGTATCCAAATAAAGGGACGAATGGCCCGAGCTGGCTCGTCACGCCATAGAGGTATTGTCCTGCCCAGCAGCCAGTGTTTTGAGCGGACCTTCAGCACAGCTAGAGGAGTAAAATTACAGACAAAGCATCCGGTTTCCACATATTGTGGATCGTTTGACTTTCATCAAGATGAATCAGGCATGGATTCTTTATGTGTTGTGGCCCAATTGCCGAAGTCACCCATTAGTTGCCGGCTACTTCACATTTCTCTTCAAAAAGAAATGGTCGTCTTGAAAAATGTTTTTTAAAATGATCATTTCTTACTGCAATTTTTATTCTCTTTTCCCAACAGTTCATTTGCTGGTTTTGCTGTGAGGAGACTGTAAAAGACAGCAAGGTTTCATGACAACACCGTATTCCATTTTACTCACTTTATCTTTAGAAGTTTTCGCATTGTCAAAGGTTTTTGAGGTCATGTTGCTGTGAGATTTCGCTATTTAATTTTTGGTTCTTTGGAACAGAAATGTGGCTTTTAAGTGGCATTTCTCCCTCACAATTTTTAACAGTGGTGAGAAGTCATATTTATAATTTTTGGGGGCATGTAGCTTTGAGATACAGCAATAATCATGGTTTTTGGAACAGAAATGTGGCTTTTAAGTGGCATTTCTCCCTCAAAATTTAATAGTGGTGAGAAGTCATATTTTTTAAATTTTTTGGGGTCATGTAGCTGTGAGATACAGCAATTTTCATGGTCCCTTTTGGGAAAAGAAATGTGGTTCTAAGTGGCATTTCTCCTCACAATTTTTAATAGTGGTGAGAAGTTCATATTTAATTTTTTGGGGTCATGTAGCTGTGAGATACAGCTATGATTATGGTTCTTTGGACCAGAAATGTGGCTTTTAAGTGGATTTTTCCCTCACAATTTTTAACAGTGGCTGAGAAGTCATATTTTATTAATTTTTTGGGGTTCATTAGTTTTTGAGATACAGCAATAAACATGGTTCTTTGGAACACCAAAAGTGGCTTTTAAGTGGCATTTCTCCCTCAAATTTTAATAGTGGGCGAGAAGTCCCTATTTATTAATTTTTTGGGGTCTTTTAGCTGTGAGATACCAGCAAAAATCATGGTCCTTTGGAACAGAAAAGTGGCTTCTAAGTGGTATTTCTCCCTCACAATTTTTAACAGTCATTTTTATAATTTTTTTGGGTCATGGCTTTTGAAAAGCAGCAATACTACAGGTCTATTATAAAAAAATGTTGTTTCTAACAGACATTTGTTCTTCACAATTGTCCAAAGTGGCTCAAGGGTCATGCTTTGAATTTTTGGGGGATTTTGGTTTGTAATGCAGTTTACTACAGGTCCTATTATAAAAAAATGTTGTTCTTAACAGACATTTGTTCTTCACAATTGTCCAACGTGGCTCAAGGGTCATGCTTTGAATTTTTTGGGGGATTTTGGCTTTGAAATGCAGCTATACTACAGGTCTCTATTATAAAAAAATGTTGTTTCTAACAAAACATTTGTTTTCACATTGTCAAGAGTGGCTCAAGGGTGATGGTGCTGTCAGAAACAGGAATAGGTGGGACATGTTAATGGACACATATTGCAAAAATGACTTGTTTTTGCAAGATCTTTAACATAGCTATCAATTCCCTGTATTGAGACAACCCATTTAATACAATTAAAAAAGAGAAACAAAGACATGGTGGGGGTTCCATCTATTTTAAAAATGTGTTTTCTAGAATTAAACTACTAAAAAACTTGCATGTAAAATAGTGGTAAAAAATATTCCTCTGAATTGTACAAAGGGAGGTACAGGAAAACTTGACCAGATGTGGTTATTCAGAGGACATGGAGTATGGAGCACGGACAGAGAACAAAAGTACAGAGACAATTTCCTCCAGCACGTTGAGTAAAAATAAGAAAAAGAATGCAAGAAAAAGGGCACCTGGGTGGAACAGGGCGTTTAACCACCATTTTTCCAAGTGAAGCTCAAGTGGTCCTCAATAATACGGAGGGTCAATCGCTACCCCGGTACAGGACCGTATATGTCCAGTGAAACTAAAATGGTGGTTGAAAGACTCCTTTTTCCGGCACTTTTTAATTTCGGGGGTCTGCGGTTTGGGGTCATGCTGTGGCCAGGAATGTATAGTCAATGTCCAGTGAAAACTAAATGGTGGTTGAAAGATCCTTTTTCCGGCACTTTTTAATCTGGGGTCATGCAGGTTTGGGGCTCATGCTGTGGCCCGGACAGGGACGTTATATGTCCCCGTGAAAAATAAAATGGTGGTTGAAAGACTCCTTTTCCGGCATTTTTTAAATCGGGGGTCATGCAGGTTTGGGGCTCATGCTGTGGCCAGGACAGATATAGTCAATGTCCAGTGAAACTAAAATGGTGGTTGGAAGAATCCGTTTTCCCCGCACTTTTGAATCTGTGGGTCAGACAGGTTTAATGGTCTTTTTGCGGTACAGGACAGATATTAGTCAATGTCCAGTTCAACTAAATGGTGGTTGAAAGATCCTTTTTCCGGCACTTTTGAATCTGGGGGGTCATGCAGGTTTGGGGCTCATGCTGTGGCCCAGGACAGGTATAGTCAATGTCCAGTTCAACTAAAATGGTGGTTGAAGACTCCTTTTTCGGCACTTTTAAAAATTTTGGGTCATGCAGGTTTGGGGTCATGCTGCGTTCCAGGACAGGGATTTCAATGTCCAGTTCAAGTAAGATGATGGTTCAAATATACTGCCCTTTTGGCACTTTTTAATTTTGTGGGTGATGCAGGTTTAAGGGTTTATGCTGTGGGTACAAGACAGGGATAGTGAATGTTGTGTGTTTTTTTTCTGTGGCTTTTAACCTAAGTGTGTTGCCTAAGATGTAGCAGTATCCCTTTGACTGTTGTGGATGTTAATTTCCAGCTTCTCCAAGCCCTGTTTGGGTGAAAGAATAAAGGTTTGTTGTTTCCCATGATTTAAGGTATCACTATAATCGATGCTACTATCGATTTTGTCGAGATGGTCGACATGACCATCGACCAAATGTCGGGGCCCAAGAAATCGTCAACATACCTATATCAATCCTTCCTGCTTGTCCCGCACCTCAAGCATCTCCGAATCGCCCGTTTCTCACTGTGGAAACAACTCAAAACTTCTTGTTGCCTTTTTTTTTATCTTGACTAATTTTGTTTTTGGGTTTGGCTTCTTGTAAATCTCCTCTCCAATCCGCCCTGAAATGCAGCAGCAGGCTTTTTCTTTTTTTCCCACCCTCTATAGATGCCTCTACGCTGTGCACTCGTGCATGCTTCCCACCCAATAAGAGGCATTTTAAAACTGAGCTCCCCAGCTTTTGGGGAAACTACAACTCCTTCAGCATTTTTTAATTCAACGGGGGAAATGATGGGGTTGTGTTCCCAAAGGGAGGGCCACGTTTTAGGTGGGTGCAGTACAGAATACGATAAACTAATCATCCTCAACCAAATTTTTCTCTCCTTGGGGCTGACCCCTCACCATTTCCTCCTTCATCTTTTTTACAAACCCCCCCGGTTCTCCGCCTGCGAGATTCGATTATATCCCCAAAAATCCAAATCCCTGCCATCTCCAGATTTCACACTTCAGCACCCCTTTGGTTTTTGTTACTTTCAGGGATCAGGCACATTCACAAAACCTCTTGTTTTAAAAAGTGCCTTTGGGGAAAACCTTTTTTCAGTCTGGCCTACCCGATCCCTAATTGTAACCCCCCCTGCTATAAAAACCCCTTTGTCCCTTCCCAAATAGGGCCTCCAGGCACTTATAGTATTAGTGTACCGTCAGGGTGGCAGGTTCACCAAAATTTTTTGTAAACCCCCCTATTTAGTAAAAGTGGACCTTTTAAACCCGGCCCTTTTTACCCTTTATCTCACCCAACCCTATTAAACTGTAGTCTCGCAAGTAGGGCCCTCGACCTTGTGTTCATCTTAAAGTTTTTTTATGTGTAATGTCTGTACTTATACCCTATAAAATTTTAAAAGGGTGGTAAATGTTTTGGGTTTTATATAAAAAAAAGTTTTTTTATTATTTGTATATCTTTTGCTCTTTATTTTTGTAACTAAGTGCTGTACTTACATGTTAAAGCCTAAAACTTTAATAAGTTTTCCTTGCTGTCCTAAAGAATCTAAACATTCCCCTAAATAATAAGTGGCTGATTGTTCACATTACCTTATCACTTTTTTTTCAATAAGACTTAGCAGTGTTTATGTTTCTGGGTGTGTAGGCCATTTGGGCATAAGAATGGTGCTTATTTTTTTTGTCTCAGTGAGGGGTCTAACTTTACATACCTAACAAGTTTATTTTCAACTCCGTTTTTTGTGATTTTTTTTTGCATGGAGAGGCTAATTGAGTCCTTAAAGGGGTTGTCTCACTACATTGATTCATCTTATCTCAGTCCTGTTTTATTGGTTATGTTTTGAATTCAGGGGCATGTTTGCTGGATTCTATTAGACTGCAGTAGAAGGCAGGTCTGTAGCTATAGCAACCAGGACTGGCAGCCTATCAGGATCTAATAGGTCTTTAGCTATAGTGACCTGAGGAGCTGATGCAGCCCATACAAGAGGGGATATGTAGGAGTAGGTAGGATACTGTTAATGGACAGATATTGCAAAGTGACTTGTGTATGCAAGATATTTAACATGAAAAGCAATCCTTGTAGTGAGACAACCCCTTTAACCCCTTAAGGACCTGGCGTTTTTTTTTGGTGACACGTTCGTTTTTTTCCCTCCTCCTTCTGAAAGCCATAACTTTTTTATTTTTCTACCTACATAGACACATGAGGGCTTTTGTTTTGCGGGACAAGATTTACTTTCTAATGGTGTTATTCACTATACTATAGAATATACTGGGAAACTACAAAAAAATTCCAAGTGGGACAAATTGTGAAAAAAAATGTATTTTTGCCATGTTTGCAGGGTTTTTGCTTTTATGGCGTTCAATCTTCGGTAAATATAATGTGTTATCTGTATTCTACAGGTTGTTACGCATCCGGCAAAACCAACCATGTAGGGTTTCCATTATGTTTTGGTACCGTAAAAAAATTCCAAACATTTTCTATTTTTGAAATTTGTGCCATGGCGCCACTTTGTGCAACCAATAACTTTTTTGTACTGACATCTACAGACGTCAGTAAGGCAGCATTTTTTGTGGTCTGAAGTGTACTTCTTATCGCTAGCAGTTTGGAATGCATGCGACTTTTTTGATCATTTTTATTAAATTTTTTGATTGCCGTAAAATGACCAAAAAACGCAATTTTGGCTTTTGGAATTTTTTTTCTTCTACGGTGTTCAGCGTACGGGATAAATGATGTTATATTTTTATAGATCGAACTTTTTCGGATGCGGCGATACCAAATATGTGTAACTTTTTTATTATTTTAATGATTTTATATGTAAAATGGGGAAAGGGGGGTGATTTGAACTTTTAATACTTTTTTTTTTGTACTTTAAAACTTTATTTATTTTTTTTACTGTAACATTTTTGTCCCCTATGGTGCTTGAACACTAGGGGGCGCGATTGTTAATACAACCTAATGCATTGCATAGGCAATGCATTAGGGGGGTACAAAGATGGTGGTTTCCCCACTTCCTGTCTGTGGACGTAAGTGGGGCAAACCGGCCAGTGTAAGTGACGGGAGCCTTCACAGGGCTCCCCACCACCGTGTCCGGTCGCGGCACCGATCGGCGTTCATTCAGACGCAGCGGCCATCTTTGCCGCGGTGTCTGATGGGTTAAACAGCGCCAGCGGGCGGAGCCACCTGCCGGCGCTGTTTCCGCCGGGTGTTTGCTGCGATCAGCGTAACACCTGGAGGGTGTGCGGGGGGGTGTGGAGCGATCCCCTGGGAAAGCCCTGAGCGGCCTGGGACGTAAATCATATGCCCAAGGTCGTTAAGGGGTTAAAGAAAAAGATGTTCGATATGTTCCTCCTCCCCTCATTTGTAATATTAACAACTTCCTTTTCTTTATTGGGCTCTTTCAGTGCAACTTATTGTTAGAGCACTGCAATGAAACA
>JAODAL010066232.1:0-17863 GCA_025379985.1 Phyllomedusa bahiana | reverse complement strand
GCACCCCAGCTTCGTCCCGCCCTGGCTGCGTTGCAGCGCTCAGCTCGGCCTCCCCGTCTCTGTCTCATTTGTTGGAAGTGGCAACACGCTGGAATCAACAAACCTCCACATGCTCCAGCGATTTGTTGGGCAGCAGCGCAATGCCATTACGCAGTACGAAGTGACACAGGCCTGTCAAGCACGGGCGGACCTCGGGGTGTTTAACCACCGAGTGTGGAGGCAGGTGAAAGAGCTCTCTGCACCATCCTTGGCCAGTTTTGTAAGAACCACCAGAGAATGGTCATGCGGGACAATGCCCTTGTGGGTGATCATAGATCTCGGAACGCTCGTTGGACACTACTGAAACAACATGTCCCGCCAGCGACGGAAGGGAGAACGGACACTGATGCGGACACGAGCCTTTTCTCTCCGTCAATCCACAAGGGCCCTACAGTTTTCACAATTTTCATCGGTCTTTCATTAGGCAGTGGTTCGGGGTCCAGATCTAGTGCAATTGGCATCAGCTCTCAGGGTGCCATCACCGTGTCAGGCAAGTCAGGGCTGTGTGAAGCTGTCCGGAGAAAAGGGAAGAGAGGAGAGTATTCCTAGATAACCGGATGTTACCGTGACGTTCCCCAGTGAGCCTTTGGAATAGAGAGGTTGTCGCAATTTGTGGCTGAGGAGGAAGATTGAGGCAGGAATCAGTTTGCTAGTGCCCCTCGACCCATAGGCCTGGGAAATCAAGGCAGGCATCACTCACATGAGTGGCTTGGAATGCTCCATTTCCTCCCATAATCCTCGCATTAAAGGCCATCAAAATGAACAACATTACTGGTGGCCACCCCTCCCCTGGAATCCCCCGGTTACAAAATCAAAACTCAGCACTTTTTCCTTCCACCCCACCCAAATAGAGAGTAAATGCAAGTAAATGGAGGACCTAGCTGATTGATCAACTGAGACATCTGTTGCGTCTGCTTCACGTTCCCCAACAAGTCCACGGGGGAACAACATCAGCGACGTGACAAGCAGAGAGAGCCAAGCATGCGTAGCGGCAGCAGCAGGCAATGGTTGCGAAAGCCAAATGGTGTGACCTCTGGCAATTTTGTTTACACCTCACCAACGCATGTAATGCAGTGGCACCATCCAAACACACAGAGATCAGCCTTAAGAACAAGGTTGCACGATATCTGCGTCCTCACACCGATGTTTTTGCATGTGTTCCGGACCAATAGACTTCTGGGTATCAAAATGGACGAATGGCCCGAGCTGGGCTCTCACGCCATAGAGGTTGTTGTCCTGCCCAGGCACCACAACATATCAGTAGCGGACCTTCAGCAACAGCTGGAGATTTCATTAAAGACACCGCATCCGGCATTCCCCACAGATAATGTTGATCCGATTGACTTTCATCCAGATGATGAATCACAGTGGATCTCTGATGATGTTTGTGGCACCAATTGCGAGGTCATACCGAAAAGTTGCCGGTCTACTTCACATTCCTTTTCAAACAGAAATGGCCTCTTGTAAATCTTTTTTTTTTAAAATGATTATTTCTACTGCAATTTTTATCTCTTTTCCTCTTTTATTCTCTTTTGCTGTGAGGAACTGTAAAAGACACAAGCATTACAATGACAACACCGTTTTCCAATTTACTCACTTTTATCTTAAGAAGTTTTCCGCATTGTCAATGGTTTTGAGGTCATGTTGCTGTTGAGATAACAGCTATAAATATGGTCCTATTGGAACAGAACTGTGGCTTTCTAAGTGCAATTTCTTCCTCACAATTTTTAACAGTGGAGGAGAAGTTATATATAATTTTTTGGGTCATGTAGCTGCTGTAGATTACAGCAGTAATCATGGTCCTTTGGAACAGAAATGTGGCTTCTAAGTGAGCATTTCTCCCTCACAATTTTAAACAGTGGCTGAGAAAGTTCATAATTTAATAATTTTTTGTGGTCATGTGTAGCTGTGAGATACAGCAATAATCATTGGTCCATTATGTAACAGAAATGTGGCTTCTAAGTGGGTCATTTCTTCCCTCACAATTTTTAACATGCTGAGAAGTCATTTTTATAATTTTTTGGGTCATGCTGCTTTGAAATGCAGCAATACTACAGGTCCCTATTCTAAAAAAAATGTTGTTTCATAACAGACATTTGTTCTTCACAATTGACCCAAAGTGAGCCTCAAGGGTCATGCATTTGAATTTTTGGGGCCATTTTGGCTTTGAAATGCAGCAATACTACAGTCCTATTCTAAAAAATGTTTGTTTCTAAAATAGAAAAATTGTTCTTCAGCAATTGTCAAAGTGGCTCAAGGGTCAGCTTTGAATTTTTGGGGGCATTTTGCTGTGACATGCAGCCTTATACTACAGGTCCCTATTCTAAAAAATGTTGTTTCTTACAGACATTTTGGTTACTTCACAAGATTGGTCCCAAATGGGCTCAAGGGACGCTTTGAATTTTTGGGGGCAATTTGCTGTGACATATACACTATACTACAGGTCCTATTCTAAAAATGGCTTGTTTCTAACAGACATTGTTCTTCACAATATGTCAAGAGTGCTCAAGGGTATGGTGCTTGTCAAAACATAATAGGTAGGACACTATTAATGTGACACATATTGCAAAATGACTTGTTTTTGCAAGATCGTTTAACTAGCTATCAATCCCGTGTATTGAGACAACCATTAATATAATGACGAAAAAGAGAACAAACAGGCTTATGGTGGATTCCATCCTATATTTAAAAATGTTGTTTTCTTAGACATAAACTTCTAAAAAACTTGCATGTACAAAAAAGCTGTAAAAAAAATTCCCTGAATTGTACAAGGGCAGGTACAGAAAACGTACCATATGTAGGTTATTTCAAGAGGACAATGGAGTATGTAGCACGTACATGAGAAACAAAGTACAGAGACAATTTCCCCTCCAGCCCCCAACGTTGAGTAAAAATGATAAAAAGAATGCCAAGCAAAAAGGGCCACCTGTGGTGTAAAACAGGAGGCGTTAACCACCAGTAATTCCAAGTGAAGCTCAATTGGTTCACCCGCACTCATGATGAGGGGCAAGCTCTGACCCAGGTCTTGACTTTACTGAGGAATGCTGAGATCACACACTTCAGCTTCCGCACTCTGCTTCAGCACGACAGTTTGTTGTTTGCTACGTCATCCAGGGCATTTTAATCTGCGTGTTTAATAGATTACGGAACAGCCAGCCTGGGCTCTCAGCCGCACCCCACTGTAAACTCGGCCCTGGGCATGCTGGCACAGGACAGTTCTGTCAATGTCAAGATCCAACTAAAAAGGTGGTTTGAAAGACTTGCCTTTTTCCGGCACTGTTGTAATCTGGGGGGGTCCTAGAGGTTTAATGGTTCATATCTGGTCCCACGACAGGGACAGTATGATGTCCAGTTATCAACTAAAAATGGTGGTGAAAAGACTCCTTTTTGCGGCAACTTTTTAAATCTGGGTCATGCAGTTTGGGCTCATGCTGCGCGTTCCAGGACAGGGATATTTCAATTCCAGTTCCAAGTAACTATGATGGTTCAAATCATACGCCTTCTGGCACTTTTTTAATTGTGTGGTGAAAGAGCAGGTTTAAGGTAATATTCAGTGTTACAAGAACAGGATAGGTGAATGGGTCTGTGACTTTTTTTCTGTGACTTTATAACCTAAGTGGTGTATCCTAAGATGGTAAGCACGAAACCATGATAGACAGTTGTGGGATTGTATATTTCAGCTTCTCCAGCCTTGTGTTTGGTGTAATAAGAAGGTGTTGTTCGCTCTCCCCATAGACAATTAATGGTAATCTCGCTCATAATCAATGCTCAAATCGAAAAACCTTATCGATGCGCCAACCGACTATCGACTATACGCTCGATCTCGATAGCCAATGCAATCGCTCAACACTTAACAGCATAGGTTCCATTTCCTGCATTTTACCTCTAATTGGGTGGGAGTGAATGAAAGTGCTGAGTTTTTGTTTTGTACCGGGGATCCAGAGGGTGGCCACCCAGTAACTGTTGTTCAGTTTTTGGATGGCCTTATGCGAGGATCATAGTTGGAGGAAATGGAGGCATCCAAGCACTACAGTGTGAGAGTATGGAGCCATGATTTCAGCCCGACGCATACTGTGAGCGAGGTGCCACTATTCGAAACTGATCTTCCCTCATCTCCTCCTCCGCCTCAAAAACACGCCAACACTCTTCCAAGGCCGGGAACGTCGGAGTAATCCTCAGTGTCTAGGATACACCTCCTCCTCCTTTCCCCTGCCCCCTCCCTTCCCACCGCTTCTCCGGCACAGCTTCAACAAAGCCTTGACTTGACGCAGATTATGCTACCCGAGGAGCTTATGCGCCGCCTTGCACTAGCTCCTTGGACCCCGTAACCACTGCCTAATGCAGACCGATAAAATTGAGAACTGTCGGGCCTTGAGGATTCGACGGAGAGAAAGGCTCTGTTGACCGCATCTGTGTCTGCTCCTCTCTCCTTCGCTGCGGGACCTGTTGTTTTCAGAGTGTCCAACGATCGTATCCAACTAAGATCACCACAATGCTCATGCTGACAAGGCAATCGTCCGCAACTGACCATTTTGGTGGCTTTCTTCAAAACTGGCAGGATGGTGCAGAGCTCTTTCGAACCTGCCTCCACTCTCGTTTGTCTCAACACCCCCGAGGTCCGCACCTCTGCTTTTCAGGCATGGTGTCACTCCTTACACTTCGTACTGCGATAATGGCATTGCCTGCTGAGCCACAATCACTGAGCATGTGAGGGTGGGAATCCAGCGTGTTGCCACAGTCAACGAATGATAACGGTTGACGGGGAGGCCTGGCTGACCTCTGGCAACGCAGCAGGCGGATCGAAGCAGGTGAAGGGTGTAGGATGTTCTTGGTGGTGCTGGTGGGTAACTCGGAGATCGGTGGAATGCTGAACGCGGAGCTGATCCCCTGAACATGACTCTGAGAGAACATGGGCCCAGCTTGAGGAACCGCTTGGTGGGGTGGCGGATGAGGAGGAGGCGGAGGAGCAGAGGTTTTTAAAGTGTTGGAGGCCCGGCGTCGTTCCTGTGGGCCCAATTTTGGCCAAGTGTTGCCTCCATTTCCAACTCATGTCATTCGCCTGCATGTGACAAGACAAGTTGGTGGTGGGTAAACACCTAAGTTTCATGCCTCTACTTAGCGTTTAAACCGGCATAAGCCCGCATAGACATCTGCTGGGTGAATCAGAGGCTTGCTCAAAGAAGGCCCAGGCTTGAGAGGTCCTGTACCTTTTTG
Source organism: Phyllomedusa bahiana (assembly GCA_025379985.1). Taxonomy (NCBI): domain Eukaryota; kingdom Metazoa; phylum Chordata; class Amphibia; order Anura; family Hylidae; genus Phyllomedusa; species Phyllomedusa bahiana. The sequence goes on along the minus strand of JAODAL010066232.1, from coordinate 12,610 downwards.
ACGGCGATAAGCGAGGAGCTCGTTTTCTGCTGACCGTGGCTTGTGCTGAATCATATCAGCGACTTCTGCGACCGCTCCTCGTCGCCTTTTTAGGCGGGACCCGTACTGACACTACTACCCCAACGTCTTCCCTCCCTCGTCCGATGTGTTGAAGCGCTCGCAAAAGCAAATTACTGCTTGAAAAGACCACGTTGGATTCCTGTCAATGTCGTCATCATCAATCACGATCATCAACACAGTGTACTTTTTAGTCGTCCAGAACTTCTGCATCCAGAGGGACTGCAAGGCGGTTGCAGACCACCCGGGATTTTTTTTGCGATTGACCGACTTACTTCTCCTCCTCTGATGGCATCAGTAACTGGGCCCGTCATGAGCAGAGAAAATTCATCCCTCCATGGCCTCTTGATCTTAACATGCCTTCCTGAACCCCAACCGCAATTTGTTCCATACAAAGAGGTCTTCAGAAAATGGATTATCCACAGTTGTGTGTCTAACATGATTGTACATTTAGGGCTGCTTCATGTTGGGACGGAAGCTGATGATGCTGAGAAACATATGTGGCCGTGGACTGGTGGGACGAGGAGAGAAGACTGCTGGATGCAGTGTAAGCAAATAACCACTGAAGAACAGGATTGTGACGCTGTTTCGTTAACTGAGAATCACAGGGCCCTGACCCATGCGATTATAGGCCTGACGGTCCTGTCAAACTGACATTCCGTCTGCATGCGGTTATCGCCAGCACTGGAAGGAGCAACCTTCTCGTCCTTCCTCTCTTACTCTCTACCTCCCATGTCGCTATCCACACCCCACTTTGCTCGCTTACCACCTGAATTTTGCGCTCAAAGTTCAGAAATATAAAAATTTGAAGAAGGTAAGGAAGATTTTTTTGGAAAGTCTCTTATATAAAAGACGGCAAATCCTTCCCAGCTTATTCTCAAATACTTCTCGAAATCAAAACAAAATTGCTGGATTCAAATTTAACTGCAAGGGATGGCTCTATCAACACAGCAGTCCAGTGCCAAAGTTAAAAAACATGTATCTGAAATATATACAGATAATAAAAGAGGAATGTTTTTTACCTATCGAACCTGTGGTTGAGACTACAAAGATGCTGGATTCAGAATTAAAAACTCAAAAGTAGATCTATCAACAAAGCTTGACTGACCAAATTGAAAGAAAACACCTGTCTTGAAAATGGTATAACGGAAATAAAACGGTATTTTTTGCACCTATCATACACCTGTGGTGACCGACCAAGTTGCTGGATTCAAATTTAACTGCAGATGTTGGCTCTATCAACACAGCTGCCTGCGCCAAAGGGGAAAAAACACAAACTGAAATGAATACAGATAATAAAAGTATATTTGGCACCTAATCAACCTGTTGCGACTACAAAATGCTGTGAATCAAATTTAAGTGCAAGGAGCTATATCAACAAAGCTGGACACAGGGCAAAAAATGAAAAAGAACACCTATCTGAAATGTATACTGAGAATAAAATGGAGTTTATTGGCACCTAACAAATAGACCTGCTGTTTTAGTTGGGGGGGGGGGGGGGGGGGGGGGGGGGGGGGGGGGGGGGGGGGGGGGGGGGGTTTTTCTAGAAAAAATCTTTATCCTAATATATAGGCAATGCAAAGTCTAAACAAAGTTTGGCTGACAACATCCAGTATCCTTTTTATTAGCTTGTCTCTGTTGCGCCTGCGGGTTCCCCCCCTCCGCTCCCCTCCGTGACTTTACAGCGTAGCTGCTCCTGTTAAATTTCTGCTAACTACCTAAAATCTGCAAATCTCTGTATCTAACTAACATCTAAAGGATCACAGCTAAAGTAGAGTTTGTCTCTGTGAAAAAAATAAAATTCATTTTCGCTGAGCTGTTTGCTGAGTTTTTTGATCAGAGGCAAGCACACGTCCTATACCGGCTATGAAACGCTGAGGAGACACTGATCATCGAACAGGAAGGGCTGTTCTATGTAAAATCGAGGTCATGTGATTTTTCCCAGCCAATCGCAACCATACACATCCCAGACCCATGACGTCGCACACACATCTCACCCTGCATCTATTCAGTAAGCTGATTTGCTGGCCCCCAAAATGAACAGGAAGCGCTACGAATAATGGGCTTGATATTAATAGATTTATGCCCAGATTTTAACCTAAATTATCGCGTGATCCTAAAAAATCCGATCACGTAAATACCCGTGCCGATTCACTTTGTCGCATAATAATCACTCAACACTGAGTTATGAATTATGATAGTTGCAAAATATCTTCTTTGGCGTGAAAAAAAAAGTTTTCATTTAGTGACCTACAAAAGCGAGAACAACGCGTTAATTAACCCCTGGATCTAAATTGCGCAAATAAAATGAGGTTCCAAACATTAAGTGGTATTTGGAGAATTGTAAAGACTGCTGTTTCTTTAAATGATACACAGGAGCAGTCTTAGAATAACCCTTTGGATATTCAAATGGGAGCTCAAGAACTGAGGCAGATAGCATTAAAATGTGTATGCAACGCATTGGACGCACACTGGACTTCGTTCCAATAACCCACAAAATCAGAAATAGAACGTAAGAGAAGCATCACTGAGACAATCTTTATTATTTTGGTTTGGACAACCATACCCCCAAAAATCGCTGTATAAAAGTTAGTTCTAATAGTAAGAGATATAAAAAGCATCAGTCAGCGGCCGCATGCACCTATTCCCTACCCAAAAAAACAGCACATTGGAGAAGGAGTGTGGTGGAGGAGCAAGCATGGCACCCTGAACTTATATAGTTGCGGGTGACCTCACATAATCTCCCGTGCCGTGTCTCTGATGTCTTCCATATCTGCACATGTCATGCAGGCGCCTACTGCTTTCTTCCTCCCAGACTTCTTTGCCCCTGTAACGGCCATGTGCTTTGCAGCCATTTTTAAAATCAAATCAAAAACAGCTTTGTTCCCGCCGAATCACGTCCCAAACTTCGACTTCCATTCAGAATCGAAGTTTTCCTGAAATTCTAAACGAATTCCACTTCGTTAGAATCAATTCGCCCATCTCTAAATATATTTATATATATTATATTTATTTCATTTTAATTATATAAAATTATATAAGATTCCAAAACGATAAAATTATCTCCTATAAATGTATTTCAGATTTATATATTCTAAACTTAATTTAATATTAAATAATATGAATTAAGCCAGTACAGCATCTAACAAATTCCCCTATCTCAATCGGTATTTTAATGAGTTTAGCATAGAATTTCAATGATTACTAACGACATCAACAGTAGGCCAACAAATAAAATAAAAAGGTGTTTAAAATAGCATTTCACAGTGAATAGAAACTATGGTAATGATCTTGCATGTTGTACCACAAGTCTCAGCAAGACCTGTGGTGTGCCAGCTATTACTGTATGTCAAATACACGTTTGGCGCATTACTAATGCCAATATATGAAAGTGGTGCATGTGCACTCATAAATGGCGCCAAAGTTCCATGGCGCACAAAATACAGATGTGAGGCGCCACGAACCTTAGGCGCCATTTATTAGTGCACATTCATCACTTTCATATAATCAGGTGCATTATACACCGAAAAAGAGATGCAACAAATTTATTTTCTCTTAAAACAACGTTTGTGATAAGCTGCACCTCATGTCACAAGAATATCCTCAGCAACTGGACTGCACACATGTACCTGAACATAAATAGTTATCTTTTTATTCTCTGACTTGAGGGCCCTGTGGTTACTTGACTAGGCTGGGCTAGTCCACCATAGATTCTTACATCCACAGATTACATTCACTGTCCACAGGGCATGGCAAGCAGTGATCAGCAGGCAGTCTACTGTCGAAGCAGAGTCCTGCAGTTATTTCTATCTTTATAAATACATACAGTATATTTATATAAGTTTTTTTTTTTCATATTTCTGAGTTAAAAATAAGACCAAAAATATCCTCAGTTAAAAGAAAAATAAGTTGAAATTGTTTGAACAGTGGGGAATTTTTAAGCTTTGTTTTCTCTATTGATGAAGACTTTGGATCCCATAAGGGAAGAACCAATCTGCTATAAAGGAATATTTCAATACTACTCACAAAATTTCTATCAGACTAGATTTTTTATATATCTGCATAGTTATTATTATTATTATTTTATTTTTTTTAGTAAGTAGTTATTTAAGTTTTTCTTGAAGCGCTCACCAGTTCCCGCTGTGACCAGCTACTCAGGCAGGCTATTCCATAGATTCACAGTTCTCATAGCGAAGAAGGCGTTTCTTCTCTGGATATTAAGGGCCACATGTATGAAATGGTTTGGGTCAAAAACTCACTTTTTTCCCCATAGAAACCAATGGGAAAAAAGTGATTTTAGCCAAACCCGTTTCAATTATGTGCCCTAAAGTCCTATTTTTCCTCTCATACAGAGGGAATGTCACTTTGTCTTTTGAGGGGGTTTTACATGAAATAGTTTTTCCCCATACTTTTTGTAGGGGCCATTTATATACTTCTATAAATTAATCATATATACCTGTAGCCTTCTTTTCTCAAGACAAAATTAGTTTTAATTCTATTCGTTTTAACTTTGCTTTCCTTAGAATTAAGACTCTCTATTCCCCTTAATAGTTTGATTGCCAATTTTTGCACTTTCTCTAGCTCCATTACATCCTTTCTATAAACCGGAGCCCAGGACTGAGCTGCCTATTCTAGATGCATCAGCACCAATGATTTATATAATGGCGATATTACATCCCTTTCCCACAAGTTGGTGCCGCTTTTAATACACGCTAATAACCTACTGGCCTTAAAGGTAGCTGATTGATATTGCATTCTGTTCTGTAATCTATGATACACAAGTACACCAAGATCCTTCTCAACAAGTGATTATCCCAGTTTTTCATCCCCTAGGACATATAGGGCCACATGTATGAAAACTGTTTAGTTTACTATGGGCAAAAAAGTGAGTTTTAGACCTAAACGGTTTTCATACATGTGGCCCATAATGCCTGCAGATTATTTGTTCCCAGATGCATAAGTTAACATTTATCCACTTTTTTAACCTCATTTTGCCAAGCTAAATGCCCAAACAATCAGTATGTGCAAATCTGCTTGGCAATTTAGATTGCACTACTCTCCAATTGTTAGTTTATCATCTGCAAGAAAGAAGAAACAGTGCAATTAAACTCCTCCCCAATTTTTCATTAATAAAAACATGAATAAAAGAGGAACCATGTCTGAGCCTTGGGCAATACCACTTAATAAATAGACCAGTAAACCATTCAGGTAGGAATCATTAACAACCACTCATCTGATACAATCTGATAGCCAGATGTGGCTGGGAGAAGTCAATATATGGCTTTCTGGGGCCGGATGGATAAGAAAAGAAGAAAACAAACAGAATCAGATAAGACGTCCCTGTGAGTCCCTTAATGTCAGGGGTTATTTTCTCTTCTGTGTTGGATATGTGGCTGGTAGTCCACTTGGACTTGTGGGATGGGTGGACCAGAGCTGGTGTATGATGACTCTGGTGGTCTCATAAATGAGGTGTTGTAGGTTTATAAGATATGTTATCAATAATGTATATATCTATTTCCTGTGAGTGGTTGTCTTGGTTTGGAGTGGCCCAGTGCACAGACCTTCCCAGACCTAAAATGCTGATAAGATGGCCCTGTATTCTGTAGGTCGATATAATTTTTTGGTGATTAGTGTTGAGCGTTGAATTCGGCCACAGTTTTTATGTTGTTTCCGAAATTTTTAGATCATGCGATAATTTAGGTAAAATCTGTGCATCATCTATTAAGATCGCGCCATTTTCGGCGCCCCCTGTCATTTTTGGCGGCCAGCAAATCAGCTTACAGAATAGAGCAGGGTGAGAGTGTGTGCGACGTCATGACTGGGATTTGTATGGTTGCGATTGGCTGGAAAAATCACATGACCTGTTCAAACATAGAACAGCCTTCCTGTACAGGGATCAGTGTCTCTCACGTCTCATAGCAGGAGGACGTGCGCTCTGCCTTTTGTCCAAACAGCTCAGCGAAATTATTCTATTTCTTCACAGAGAAAGCTCTACTGTTAGCTGTGATCCTTACAACTTTTTAGATCAGAGATTGGAGATTTTATGTATTAGGTAGAGAATTTTAAAAGGAGCATTTTACCGCTGTAAAGTCACGGAGGGGGGTTTGGGGGGGGGAGGGCGCGGGTGAACACAGACAAGCTCTATAAAGAATACTGGATAAAGTTCACCAAGACTTAGTGTAGACATTGCACTGCAATAGCTTTATTATTAACAGTTTTCTATTGAAATATTTTCCTGGAATTGGGCAGCCTGAACTTATATTAGGATACACATCTTTTCTATAACTGCAGGTCTCTTTGTAGGTGCAAAACTCCACTTTTATTATCATATACATTTCAGGATAGGTGTTCTTTTATAATTTGCCCCTTCCAGCTTTGTTGTTGATATAGCCCCCTTGCAGTTAAATTAGAATCCAGCAATTTTGTAGTCAGCACAGGTTTTATAGTGCCAAAAATACCTTTTATTATCCAAATACATTACAGATACGTGTTTTTTTTTCACTTTTGCCGCACTACACTTTGTTTCATTAAGGCACCTTTGCACTTAAATGTGAATACAAAGGAAATTTTTTAGTCACCACAGGTGAATTGTTTGGTCCAAAAAATACCTTTTATTATCCGAAAAATAAAAAAACAGAATATGTGTTTTTTGCCATTTTGCCCAGTCCAGATTTGTTGATAGAGCAACCTTGAAGTTTATATTGAATCCAGCAATTGTGTAGTCACCACAGGTGAATTGATAGTGCCAAAAAATACCTTTTATTTATCCAATACATTACAATACATGTTTTTTTTCACTTTGGCGCACTACAGCTTTGTTCTTGAGGGCCCCTTTCATTAAATGTGAATACAGCAAAATTTTTTAGTCCCCACAGGTGAATTAAAGGTGCCAAAAAAAAAACCTTTTATTATCCGAATACATTACAGATACGGTTTTTTGAATTTTTGCCCAGCCCCAGATTTTTTGATAGGCCACCTTGAGTTAAATTTCAATCCAGGGCAATTGGTAGTTTTAAAAGGGAAAATTGATTAGGGCCAAAAAATACCTTTTATTACCGAATAAATTACGGATACTTTTTTTTTTGATTTTTTCCCCCTGCCCAGATTTGTTGATAGAGCCACCTTGCAGTTAAATTTGAATCCGGCAATTGGGTAGTTACCACGGGGTGATTGATGGGTCCAAAAAAATCCCTTTTTTATATCCAAATACTTTACAGATACGTGTTTTTTGCACTTTTGCCAAGTCCAGATTTGTTGATAGAGCCACCTTGCATTTAAATTTTGAATCCAGCAATTGGGGTAGTTACCACAGGTGAATTGATAGTCCCCAAAAAATACCTTTTTTTAAATCCGAATACATTACAGATACATGTTTTTTTCACCTGTGGCGCAATACAGATTTGTTCATTGAGGCACCTTGCACTTAAATGTGAATACAGCAATTTGTAGTCACCACGGGTTTGAATTGATAGGTGCCAAAAAAATACCTTTTATTATCCGAATACATTCAGATACGTGTTTTTTCACTTTTGGCGCAGGCCAGTTTTGTTGATAGATCTACTTTGCATTTTAAATTTGGAATCCAGCAATTTTGTAGTCACCACAGGGAATTGAAAGGTGCCCAAAAATACCTTTTAATACCTTTATACATTTCAGAAAAGGTGTTTTTTTCACTTTTGGTCAGCCCAAGCATTGTTGATAGATCTACTTTGCAGTTAAATTTGAATCAGCAATTTTGTTTTGATTTGAGGGATTTGAGAAAAGCTGTGATTTGCCGTTTTTTTAATAAGAGACTTTCCAAAAACTAATTCCATACCTTCTCAAATTTTAAATTTATTTCTTTGAACATGGAGCGAAATTCAGGTGGTAAGCGAGCAAAGGGGGGGGGGGGGTAGGACATGGATGGTAGAGGTACGAAAGAAGGTGCTCCTTCCAGTGGCCGGCGACAACACGCATGCCACGGATCGTCAGTTACAGGACCGTCAGGCCTGTCATCGCTGGGTCAGTGCCCTGTGAATCTCAGTAATTGAACAGCGTCGCCAATCTGTCCTTCCCGTGGTTAATGCAACCTGCATCCAGCAGTCTTCCTCCTCGTCCTCCAGTCACGGCCAACAAATGTCGTCAAACACATCCGTCCAACATGAAGCAGCCCAATTGACAACTCGTGTACCCCCCCACTGTGGATAATCCATTTTCTGAAGACCTCTTTGATGACAAAATGCGGTTGGGGTAAGAAGGCATGTTAAAAGATCAAGAGGCCAAAGAGGATGATTTTCTCTGCTCTGACGCCCAGTTACTGATGCCATCAGAGGAGGAAAAAGGAAGCCGGGCAATCGGGAAAAAACCCGGGGGTGGCAACGCCTTGCATTTTTCTTGCTTGTACCCGCAGCTCCTGGATGCAAAATGTCAGGAGACCCAATCACCTGTTTGAGATAGACGACATTCGGATCCAAAGTGGTCCCCTTTTGCAGAATTTTTTTGCAGCGCTTTATCACTGGGCAAAAGGGGGAAAACATGGGGGGTAGTTCCCGTACGGGGGTCGGCCTCAAAATGGGAGGGCGGTCGCAGAAGTCCCCCTGATATGATTCCCCCCACCCCGGTCAGGCAAACCCCATTCCTCGCTTATCGCCGTCAAAAAGGTCCGACCTCTCAAGCCGGGCCTTCTTTGAGCAAGCCCGATTCACCCCTAAAATTATTTCAGATTTAATATTCTAAACTTAATTTAAAATTTTAAATAATATAATTAAGCCTCAGCTTAACATTTTTCCCCTTCTCAACGTGTATTTAAAGAGTTTAGCTAGTTTCAATGATTACTAACACATCACAGTGGCTACAAAAAATAAAAAGTGTTAAAAAAACATTTCAGTGATGAAACTATGTAGTATCTTATGTTTTTACCACAAGTCTCAGCAAACCGTGGTGGCCAGCTATTACGATTCAAATACACGTTTGGCGCATTTTTAATGCCAAATATGAAAGTGGTGGCATGTGCACTCATAAAATGGCGCCAAAGTTCCTGGGGACCCAAAAAACGTTGAGGCGCCAGAAACCTTTGGCGCCATTTATTAGTGCACATTCATCACTTTCATATAATCAGGTGCATTATACACCGAAAAAGAGATGCAACAAATTTATTTTCTCTTAAAACAACGTTTGTGATAAGCTGCACCTCATGTCACAAGAATATCCTCAGCAACTGGACTGCACACATGTACCTGAACATAAATAGTTATCTTTTTATTCTCTGACTTGAGGGCCCTGTGGTTACTTGACTAGGCTGGGCTAGTCCACCATAGATTCTTACACACAATTACTTCACTGTCCACAGGGCCATGGGAACGTGATCAGCAGGCGTCCCCCACTGTCCCAAGCAGAGTCCTGCAGTTATTTCTATCTTTATAAATACATACAGTATATTTATATAAGTTTTTTTTTTCATATTTCTGAGTTAAATATAAGACAAAAAATATCCCACAGTTAATAAGAAAAATGAAGTTGAATTGTTGAACAGGGAATTTTTAAGCTTTGTTTTCTCTATTGATGAAGACTTTGGATCCCATAAGGGAAGAACCAATCTGCTATAAAGGAATATTTCAATATACTCCAAAAATTTTTATCAGACAGATTTTTTTTTATTTGCATTTTTTTATTATTATTATTTTATTTTTTTTAGTAATAGTTTTTTTCTGTTTTTTTTTTGAAACGCCCCCCAGTCCCGTGGGGCCACTACTCAGCAGGCATTCCATAGATTCACAGTTCTCATAGCGAAGAAGGCGTTTCTTCTCTGGATATTAAGGGCCACATGTATGAAATGGTTTGGGTCAAAAAAACCCCTTTTTTTCCCCCTAAAACCAATGGGGAAAAAAAAATGAGTTTTAGACCCAAACCGTTTCATTCATGGGCCCCAAGTTTTTTTTCAACAAGGGAATTCACTTTGTCTTTTTTGGGGGGGTTTTAATGAAATAGTTTTTCCCCATACTTTTTGTAGGGGCCATTTATATACTTCTATAAATTAATCATATATACCTGTAGCCTTCTTTTCTCAAGAAAAAATAAGTTTAATTCTTTTAACCTTTCCTTAGAATTAAGACTCTCTATTCCCCTTAATAGTTTGATTGCCAATTTTTGCACTTTCTCTAGCTCCATTACATCCTTTTTATAACCGGAGCCCAGGGGCTGAGCTGCCTTTCTAGAGCATCACACCCAAAGATTTTTTAAAAAAGGCATATTCATCCCCCTTTCCCACAAGTTGGTGCCGCTTTTAAAACACCTAAACCCCACTGGCCTTAAAAAAGGGAGTATTTATATTGCATTCTGTTCTGTAATCTATGATACACAAGTACACCAAGATCCTTCTCAACAAGTGATTATCCCAGTTTTTCATCCCCTAGGACATATAGGGCCACATGTATGAAAACTGTTTAGTTTACTATGGGCAAAAAAGTGAGTTTTAGACCTAAACGGTTTTCATACATGTGGCCCATAATGCCTGCAGATTATTTGTTCCCAGATGCATAAGTTAACATTTATCCACATTTAACCTCATTTGCCAAGTAAATGCCCAAACACTCAGTATGTGCAAATCTGCTTGCAATTTAGATTGCACTACTCTCCATTGTTTAGTATCATCTGCAAGAATAGAAACAGTGCTATTAATCTCCTCCCCTATTTCATTAATAAAAACAATGAATAAAAGAGGACCCAGTGCTGAGCCTTGGGGCATACCACTTATAACCAGGAACCATTCAGGTTAGGAATCATTAACAACCACTCTCTGAGTACAATCTGATAGCCAGTTGTGGCTGGGAGAAGTCATTATGGCTTTCTGGGCCGGATGGAGAAGAAAAGAACAAAACACACGACTCAGATAAGACGTCTCCTGTGAGTCCCTTAATGTCAGGGGTTATTTCTCTTCTGTGTTGGATAAGTGCTGTAGTCACTGTCTTGTGATGGTGACCTGAGCTGGTGTATGATGACTCTGTGGTCTCTAAATGACGGTGTTGTAGGTTATAAGTATGTTATCAATAATGTATATATCTATTCCTGTGAGTGGTTGTCTTGGTTGGAGTGCACAGTGCACAGACCTGCCCAGTAGCCTAAAATGCTGATAAGATGGCCATGTATTCTGTAGGTCGATATAATTCTGGTGATTAGTGTTGAGCGTTGAATTCGGCACAGTTTTTATGTTGATCGAAATTTTTAGATCATGCGATAATTTAGGTTAAAATCTGTGCATCATCTATTAAGATCGCGCCATTTTCGGCGCTTCCTGTCATTTTGGCGGCCAGCAAATCAGCTTACAGAATAGAGCAGGGTGAGATGTGTGTGCGACGTCATGACTGGGATGTGTATGGTTGCGATTGGCTGGAAAAATCACATGACCTCGTTCTACATAGAACAGCCCTTCCTGTACATGATCAGTGTCTCTCAGCGTCTCATAGCAGGAGGACGTGCGCTCTGCCTGTGTCCAAACAGCTCAGCGAAATTATTCTATTTCTTCACAGAGAAAGCTCTACTGTTAGCTGTGATCCTTACAACTTAGTTAGATCAGAGATTGGAAGATTTTATGTAGTTAGGTAGAGAATTTTAAAGGAGCATCTACCGCTGTAAAGTCACGGAGGGGGGTGTGGGGGGGGGGGAGGCGCGGGTGAACACAGACAAGCTCTATAAAGAATACTGGATAAAGTTCACCAAGACTTAGTGTAGACATTGCACTGCAATAGCTTTATTATTAACAGTTTTCTATTGAAATATTTCCTGGATATTGGGCAGCCTGAACTTATATTAGGATACACATCTTTTCTAGTAACTGCAGGTCTCTTTGTTAGGTGCAAAACTCCACTTTTATTATCAGTATACATTTCAGATAGGTGTTCTTTTATAATTTTGCCCATTCCAGCTTTGTTGATATAGCCCCGTTGCAGTTAAATTAGAATCCAGCAATTTTGTAGTCAGCACAGGTTGATAGGTGCCAAAAATACCTTTTATTATCCAAATACATTACAGATACGTGTTTTTTTTTCACTTTGCGCACTACAGCTTTGTTCATTGGGCACCTTGCACTTAAATGTGAATACTAGGAATTTTGTAGTCACCACAGGTGAATTGATAGGTGCCAAAAAAAATAACCTTTTATTATCCGAATACATTACCAGATACAGTGTTTTTTTATCACTTTGGCGCCACTAGCTTTGTTCATTGAGGCAACCTTGCAACTTAATTGTGAATACAGCAATTTTGTAGTCACCACAGGTGAATTGAAAGGTGCCAAAAAATACCTTTTATTATCCGAATACATTACAGATACGTGTTTTTTTGAATTTTGCCCAGTCCAGATTTGTTGATAGAGGCAACCTTGCAGTTAAATTTCATCCAGCAATTGTTAGTTACCACAGGTGAATTGAAAGGTGCCAAAAAAATACCTTTTATTATCCGAATACATTTACAGATACGGTTTTTTTGAATTTTTGCCCAGTCCAGATTGTTGTAGAAGCCACCTTTTTCAGTTAAATTTAAACCAGCAATTTTGGGATTACCACATTTTTTTTGGGGG
>JAODAL010066231.1:0-17863 GCA_025379985.1 Phyllomedusa bahiana | reverse complement strand
TTGTAGTTTAAGGTCCTTAGTCAGGGATCTCCCCGTAGATTTGTCCCTCCTTAGTTCAGGGACCCTGATACCTTCCCCATACAATGCCTCCTTTTGCAGCATCTTCCTCCCTCTCTCCCTCCTTTACACATTAATAACCTTCTGTGCGTTCCTCCCGTTTCTTTCTTTTCTCGGGTAATGGAAAACGAAAAAAAATCTATTTCCTATTTTCGCTTTTGTTTTTAAAAAACGCATTTAGCAATTTGGGTAATGCGTAAGATATAGCAAAAACTCAGCCCCCCCACGAGCATGGGGAGGGGCCCAGAAAATTTACGCCACAATCACACCACTTTTACAAACATTTCCTTTCGCGGGGTTTCAAAAAACCCTTTGGGGTTGAGGAAAAATAAAAAAATTGTCTCGAAAATTGGAAATTGGACCGAAAGGGGCATTAAAAAAGGCAGAAATGAAAGTCGTCACACTTCTATTAGGACTTGTACTCCCAACATTTTCCCCATAGGCTGTCACCTGCTCCCAGTGGAGACTATAATCTCATTTCCCTATTGATTTATAGACACTCAGGTCAGTTTTCATTACAAATTAAACCATCAGTATGAAGGAAATTAGACAACCCGAAAAAATGGGCCCAAACATGGGGGAAAAAACAGGAACCACCCGGAGATCCTTTGGGCTATTTGACTTCAGTCAAGGGGCTACAAGGTTTGCATTGGGGGAGTTGAAACCAACCCCATCCCCTTTTGGTTCCCTTTTCACCATCCAGACAACCCGTAAGAAACTGACCAAACATGGGGAGAACATACATGGACACCACCATGGAGATGTCACCATTGGTCATATTTGGACTCCAGTCAATGGACTATCCATAGAGTTTGCATTGGTGGTGGTTACAACGAAGCGTAATAGCCCCATGGGCTCCCCTACACCATCCAGACAACCCGTAAGAAACTGACCAAAAGGGGGGGAAAATAAAATGGAACCACCATGGAATTCCCTTTGGTATATTTTGGGACCATTTAATGGGGACTTCCAAAAGGTTTGCATTGTTGGTGGTTACAACAAAAGCGTAATAGCCCCCCATGGGCCCCCTCCCACCACCGAAAAACCATAAAAAAACCAAACGGGGGAGAAAATACATGACCCACCATAGAGATGTCACCATTAGTCATATTTGGACTCCAGTCAATGGACTATCCATAGAGTTTGCATTTTTGGCGTTTGCAATCAAGCCCCATAGCCTCATGGGTTCCCCTGCACCATCCAGACAACCTGTAAGAAACTGAGCAAACATGGGGAGAACATACATTGACACCACCATGGAGATGTCCCCATTGGTCATATTTGGACTCCAGTCAATGGACTATCCATAGAGTTTGCATTGGTGGTGGTTGCAATCAAGCCCCATAGCCTCATGAGTTCCCCTGCACCATCCAGACAACCCGTAAGAAACTGACCAAACATGGGGAGAACATACAGAGACACCACCATGGAGATGTCACCATTGGTTTAATTTGGCCCTCCAGTCAAGGGGATTCCATTATTTTTGCATTGGTAGTGGTTGAAACCAAGCCCCATAGCCCCATGGGCTCCATTCCCAAAACCCCCTTTCATGGCTAACTATAATGCCCAGAAAATTGGGCATGCCCTTGGTCAAGAGGGTTCCAAATATAAGAGATTTGTTCTTACTCCATAAGGCAAAAAAACAATAGTGAAAAAAGGGCCCCCTGATGGTCAAAAGTCCCCCAGACAGGGGGCTTTGTTCAGCTACATCCGACACGATCTGTCAGGACCCATTTGCAAAGGACTTAAGACAAGAGGAGCTGGGAGGGAGAAGAGGTAAGTATACGGGTTTTTTTTAACCTATCTGGAGCCTGAATTTAAATCTGATCTACATCCATAAAAGGTTGGGTTTGCATAAAAAGGTTAAAATTTTTGGCCAGGAATGTTAATTAGCCCCCCCCCAGGGAAAAAACAGCAAACTACTGAGCAACAAAGCTGCTCTTTGGACATTTATGCCCTCCCACTTTACTAAAGCCAAAACCAGGTTTTTATCCCTCTGATCTCAAACCTAGTGAGACAACTTACTGGTCAGAAATTTTTTAAGTTTGACTTTTTTAACACGGATTCAATCAGGATTCTGAAGGGGGTTGGAACATTTCTAGATGTAAAAAAAGAACAATTTATAGGACCGGAAATTGGGAAGGGTCGGAACATTTCAGATGTAAATAAACAATTTTTAAGTGACCGGGGGATTTTGGGAGAGGTCGGGAACATTTCTATGGAAAATAACAGGTTATGGGGCCCAGGATTCTGAAAGGGTCTGTTAACATTTCTAATGTAAAAATAAAGGTTATAGTGCCCAGGATTCTGGAAAAGGTTTGGATACATTCTGATTAAAAATAGAACAATTATAGTGCCCGGGGTTTCTGGAAAAGGGGTCTGGATCATTTTAATGAAATAATTAACAATTTAGTGCCCGGGATTTTGGAAAGGGTCTGGAGAATTTCTGATGGAATAATAAAACATTATATGACGGATTCGGAAAAGGGGTCTGGAGACATTTCTAGATGAATAAAAAACGGGGTTTATCCCGGATTCTGGAGAAGGGGGGATACTTTTTCTAGAGTAATAATTAAAAAAGTTATAGTGGGGGGTTTTGGGAAAGGGGGGTTCTGGAACATTCTAATTTTAATAAAAAAGTTATAGTGACCAGGATTCTGGAAAAGGGTCGGGAAACTTTCAAAATGGATTAAATAACAGGTTGAGTGACCAGGATTCGGAAAGGGGGCGGGATAATTTTTAGATGTAATAATAAACAAATAGTGACCGGGATTCGGGAAAAGGGTCTAACATTTTCAGATTAATAAAAAGAACAGGTTTATAGTGATTGGATTCGGGAAAGGGTCAGGAGACATTTCAGATTTAATAAAAAACATTATGTGATTTTTCTGGAAAGGGTCGGAAAAATTTTAATTTAATAAATAACAATTTAGGGACCGGGTTTCGGGAAAAGGGGCCTGGAACCCTTTCTAGATGAATAATAAAAAAGTTTAGTGGGGTTCTGAAAAGGGGTCTGAAGACTTTTAGTTGTAATAATAGAACAATTATAGTGCCCCGGGTTTCTGGGGAAGGGGTCTGTACATTTTAGTTGTAATAATATAACATTTATAGTACCAGGATTTGGAAAAGGGTTGGATACATTTCTAAGTAAAATTAAAAATTTATAGGACCGGGGATTCTGGAAAGGGTCTGGATACTTTTTCTAATGTAAAAAAGAAACGGGTTATAGTCCCAAAATTCGGGAAAGGGTTGGAGCATTTCTAAAATTAATAATAAAAGTTTATAGGCCCAATTTGGAAAAGGGGTCTGGATACATTTCTGATGTAATAATATAACAATTTTATGTGACCGGATTTGGAGAAGGGTCTGGAAACATTTCTAATGTAATAACGAACAATTAATGCTAGGACTCTGGAAAAGGGGTCTGGATACTTTTCTAATGTAAAGATAAAAAAAGTTAATGTCTGGGACTCTGGAGAGGGCGGAACATTTCTAAGAATAAATAAAAAAGTTATTACCAATTTGGAGAAGGGGCTGGTACATTTCAGATGTAAAATAAAAAGTTATCGTGACCGGGATTCTGGTGAAGGGTCTGGATACATTTCTAGATGTAATAATATAACAGGTTATAGTCACCAGGATTCTGGAGAAGGTTCTGGAGACATTTCTAGATATAATATAACAAGTTATAGTGACCGGGATTCTGGAGAATGGTCGCTGATACAGAGATTTATTCTGATTGCCAGATTGGAGTCGGGAAATATTTTTTTTCCCTAAAGTGAGGACACTCGGCTTCTACTTCATGGAGGTTCTTGACTTCCTCTGGATCAACACTATAGCACCATAGCCTTACAAACTATGTAACTATTTAATTATTTCTGATCTGTTCCGATTTCCTCCCACAATTGGACTTATTGTTCTGCTGATTTGATTTTCAATGTAATTAGGGACAATCAGGATACAGCGACGAGGAGACAAGTTTAAAAATTTTTATTGTATTTTTTTTTTTTTTCATACTATAGATATTTTAAGGAGATAGAGTAACCCTGAAAAACATCCAAGTCTGGTTATGTATTGGGACAGTATAAATAAAGAAGAAGAAAGAAATCTTCCGTGATGAAGAATTGCTGCCCTAGACTGTGGCGCAGGCATTGGTATGCAGGTCAGTAGTCGCGGGAATGTGTGGAGGGATCATAAGTGTCAGCAGTGAGTGATATCTATTTGCTCTCCATACGTTTCATGATGGTTTAGGAAGAGATTTACGGTTGGTGCAGTGCAGCTATTAACTTCTGTAGAGCTCGTGTTTAGGGGCCATGTATTTACCAGTCAGAATTCGATTACTAAGGTGCTTACAACAGGAGGGAGCGGAGATTTACTTTTCCACACTCCAATATTTTTGAACGACCTGAAAGGATGATTCTGTTACTACGAAAAAAGAGAAGTATCACATGAAAAATATCTCTCTGGGATCAGGCATCAATGGAAAGAAAATCCTACGAGAGGCTCCTGACCCGTCACCTTCCGAGGCCTCCACCACCTTCCTTAGCATAGGCATTCGGTGGTGGTGTAGAGGCAGGCTTTTATACCCTACATGGTATTAGTGTTTGACCACTGCATAGAAGTTTTTGAAACACTATTGTGATCTTCCTCTTTTATCATCTCAAAGTAAACGTATTATTATCTTTTAAGCCACCAATACACATTACAGAAATGTCCCCCTCTCCACACTCATTAGAAGTGTTACACTTCCAGAATTGGACTGAGATGCCTGGAGCCCATCAGTGGAGATGATTCTTGGGGGCCCCGTGGGGTTTTTTCTTTCACCCGCAATATCTTTATTCTTGGGGCCCACCCGTGAGATGATTTTTGGGCCCCCAGTGGATTTTATTCTTGGGGGCCACCAGGGGAGTTGATTCTTGGGGGCCACCATGGGGTTATTCTTTGGGGGGCCCCCCCGGGGAGTGACTTTTGGGGGCCCCCCAGTGGGCTGATTCTTGGGGCCCCCCCATGGGGCTGTTCTTGGGGCCCCCATTTGGGGCTGAATCTTTGGGCCCCCAGTGAGTTGATTCTTGGATCCCAGCAGTGGAATTAATTCTTAGTGCCCACCAGTGGAGTTGATTCTTGGGGCCCACAGTAGATCTGATTTTTTTTGGTTTACCATGGATTGATTCTTGCACCCCCATGAGATGATTCTTGGGGCCCATTAGTGGAGATGATTCTTGGGGCCACCAGTGGAGGTGATTCTTGGTGTCACCGGTGAAGATGATTCTTGAGGCCCACCAGTGAAGCTGTTTCTTGGGTGTCACCAGTGAAGCGATTCCAGGGGCCCACCAGTGGAGTTGATTCTTGGGGCCACCAGTGGAGCTGATTCCTGGGGCCACCAGTGGAGATGATTCTTGGGGGCACCATGGAGTTGATTTTGTGGCCACCAAGAGTTGATTTTGGGGCCCCCAGGGAATTTTTTGGGGCCCCCCAGTGGGAAAGATTATTGGGGTCACTAGGGAGATGTTATTGGGTGCCATCAGTGAAGTTGATTCCAGGGGTCCACCAGTGGAGTTGATTCTTGGAGCCCATTCTACAGCTACTGTACATAGTACACTCTGCCTCTTCCTTTCTGCCTTTCTCTGCCTTCCTTCCCAGACCTGCTTTTCTCAGTGCTCAAGAGGATATTAATTTAGGAGGAGGGTTATGGTCAATTTCTTAATGAATATCACCAAAAATAGGTTTAGGCTGACCCAAGTCATAACTGGATTTGAGTAAAATTAGATTTTGACCTGAATCAAGCACAGTGTTATGCATGATTCCACTTTGTCAGCTCAGAGCTATTTTAAGGCTCCAATTCTAATCCAAACTTTAAAATATTAGCCACTTTTTGTGGTATCTTTTTTTCCCCCCCCCAAAAACCTTCGGGGCCCCAGTAAATAGAAGAGATGTAATGGAGCTAGAGAGAGTGCAAAAGAACCAAAATTAAAAGGGGAATGGACGTCTTTGTTATGAGGAGAGGGGAGTAAAATTGAACTTATTAAGACTTGAGAAAAGACGGCTTCGGGGGGGGGCGTTAATCTATATAAAATATAAAAAGCCCTACAAAAACTAGGGGGAAAAAAATTTTTCAAAAAAAAGCCCCTAAAAAGATAAGGGGTTTGTTCCCTTCCCTAGAGAAAAAAGATTCAATCTCCAGAGGAGAAAAGCTTCCTTCACTGTAAAAAACTGTGAATCTGGGGAATAGCCGCCTGAGGAGCTGGCCCACAGCAGGAACAGGTGAGGGTTTCAAGAAAGGCTTAGATAACTACCTGGAACTAAAGAATATTAATGTGTACGTAGCTATGTAAAATTCTGGATCTGGCTGGTGGAGGCTCTGGGGTCAGAAATATGGCCTCCACTGGAGCAGATTGGTTCTTGCTAGTGGGGAGGCTGGGCTTAAAGTCCTTGTCTCCCTCCCTTCACCCACATTTTCCCCACCCTTGGTGGAACTTGATGGACACGTCTTTTTTCAACCGTACTAACTATGTAACTATAAGGGGCACAACATAAGATGAATATTAAGTGATCACATTACAAAATTGAAATATAATACAGATATGTTATACCTTGTGCTCTTCTTGTTTAGGCCAAATTGTTAAAAGAACAGTGCCTCAACTTATTGCATAACAAGCTTTGGGACCAGGGTGCTCCAAAAATGACCAAAACCTAATACTTATCTAACTCCCCAGCCATCCTCTCCTCCCAGCTTTTGGGGTCTTGTCCTAACACACAGGAGAGGCTCCTTCTTTATAATAATGTGGTGCGAGCCTGTGTTGGTGCCGCAAAACATTAAGTCGAGAGGAGCGGATGGCCGGGGAGCTCCATAGTAGCATTTGCGGGGAACAGGTAGGTAAGTATTGAAGTATTTATTTCTATTTCTCGGACCAGCCTAGCCAAAATGCAATATATAAATATGTTTTTTTCTTTTATGGACAACCCCTTTAACTCTGACAAAAGTGACCATGAATTAAAACTCAGGTGACACTGCTGTAGGCTTCCTTGGTCCACACAACCCTCTCATTTCCAAGTCATAAGACATTTTTCCTTTTTATGTAAAGAATGTGGCACCAATTAACCTAAACAATTGGTACAAAAATCCATGAATGGTGTTGCACTTCAAATTCAAAAATCTGTCCCAAATTCAAGCCATTCGATTTGGGTAGGTGGAAGCCCTAACTCTAAATTGGGTTTAGAATTAAAATGAATGTTTTTAGGAGTTTTAAGAGGTTATCTTCAGCATTGCTCCGGGTCCATTGCAGCATCACTTCTGGTGTGACATCTGATGTCACTTCCGATTTCCATAAGTTATTCCTATGTGTTGTGACATCGGATATGACACATGACGTCCAACTTCACGTCCAGTATCAATTCCACTTTCCCTGTCATAGGGCGGATAGAGGGAAACAATAAGTGACGTTGAACAGTCCCACTGGCAGTGGCGTTACAGTGCGAGTGATGTGAAACCTGAAGCATTGCTAGAAGGTAGTTTAACCCAAAAACATCCTAACAACCCTGAGCCTAACTAATGGTTCGGAGGATGGTTATAGTTATCATTAGGGATATGATTAACGTTGGAATGAAAGTGATGCCACACCAGGAGCCCCACCACCACCGGATGCCCTAACCACAAGCCAAACTCAGTGTTATGGTGAGAGTAAGGTAAAAAAAATTCAGGTTTGGGACGTCTCGAATCCTAATTCGAGACGTTGAATTAAGCAGTGACCTATTTGAGCAAACATTTCTTTGAACAGTCATTGGGTCTTGAGAAGAATATACAGTCTTCGCGTATAACCATAGACTAATGACTTCAGGATTGTCCATTATGTAGGACTCAGAGCCATAAAATTGTTTGCTGGGACAAACCTTCAATAAATATTCACAGAAAAAATGGTTTCCCATAAGACTTATGACCATTCCTACATGTATGGCCACTATGACTCACCAATAGTCCCTCCTTTCTTATCTTTTCACTGATCAGGTTAGATATAGTCCTCAAAGGGTTAATTCATGAACCCACAAGGCAACCTGTACAATAGGGCAATTGTATCCTCCCCTCTCTTGCCCTATTATGACTCCATACTATTTCCCTTAGCGGGGTAGCTGCCCCGAAAGGGACGACCCGCAATCTGTGGGATTCATTCATGTTATTATCTCAAACATTGAGCTTTGAGCATTCTCTTTTTTTTGGTTGGAAAAGATCAAAACATGAACTCTTTCCCTCTGAAATCCAAATAAGCCCTACCCTGTATGAACTGGAGCACCGTCGCCGCTTATCTCCAGTGACCTCCATCGAGTTCTGAGTAATTATTAATGCCCACAGTTGTGAAACTGATTTGACTGAAAATAATAAAAGTGCCAGTTCTGACACCAAGTGCAGCGGCCCGGCCATTGTATTATTCATGCTCTCGCGGAAGAAGCTTTGATTCACTGCCGCTAAAAGGCACATTATAAAAGGAATCTGTCTGCATCAAATTAAAAGTAAAATTGTGTTAATGAGAAAATCCATAGCCGGTTAAGCCATGAAAAATGGATTTGGCATTAGGACGTGGTGAGTGTATTAGATTACTATGAAGTAGAACATCCAGTGCAGCCAAAAATCATCCCCTCGTTCTCTATGAAATGAGTAAACTTATTCATCCATTTTAGAAGATATTAGAAAGACTAAAAAGGGAAAAAAATCTAAGAAGAACAGAAGGAAACAGTCTCCATCTCAGGTGACTTGGCCCAGGGGACAATCTGGGCACACCTGGGCCCGAAAACAAAATTTGTGACTGGGCCCTCAACTGAAGGTCTCCATACACATGGCTCCCAAGTTGTTAGATAGTTAAAGAGGATTCATTAAGAGAATTTTTTATTTCATGTAGATCTGTATCCTTACATTGTTTTTAATTTACAAAATAATCCAAAATCATCCACATATAGACATGTTAAAGATCACATTGGAAAAAAAGTGAAATCATCTTATTGATTAGGAGAAGTGAGCATGCTCTGTGGCCACCATCACATAGTGCTAATGGTGGATTATGTATTATCTGATGCCAGTTTTATGGTATAACAATGATAGATAGAGATTTAGACAGATAGATAGATAGATAGATAGAAGATAGATAGAGAAATAGATAGATTTGAGATAGATGGATTAGAGATGGAGAGATAGATAGATAGATAGATAGATAGGTAGGTAGATAGAGAGGTAGATATGAGAGAGATAGATAGATAGATAGATAGGTAGATAGAGAGGTAGATATGAGAGAGATAGATAGATAGATAGATAGATAGATAGATAGATAGATAGATAGACAGACAGACAGATAGATATGAGATAGTTTGATATGACATAAAATAGATAGATAGAAGGGTAGATAGATAGATAGATAGATAGATAGATAGATAGATAGATAGATAAAACTATATAGTTCTTTAAGGGGCAGAGGAAACATCCCAGCTGAACATTGGTGCCTAATAGGGAAGAAAAAAAAACAAACAAAAGAAAACTCAGTAACAATAATTTTATAAATGGGACAAACTAGGTGGGGGAGGGGAGGGACTTTGTCACCTGGAGGCCCTGGAATCTAAAGTTAAACTTTTGGTTCAAAGTGTCCACCTGTACAAGCGAATGTCAGAGCAGGAGGACTCATTGTTCCTTCAGGCTCCTCCGTCTATACCATGAATGGAGAGATAATGGTCACTTCCACTGTCTGTATTGATCTTCATGGGAGGAGTCTGGGTGCAGCCCAATTGCATTGCTTCAGGTGTCCAGACCCCGCCCCAGAGGAGCTGTTTTGTTGAAATGAAGGGGGAATAGGGGAAATGGCTATGAAGGGGGGACTAAACAGAAGTGGGAACACCTAGAACCATAGTGGGGGACCCAGTGTAATCTGTGCCATAGGGCCCACTACCATGTTTGTTAACCATAATGTTTTGTCAGCCCAACCCCTAAGGACTGGCCCCCGACCATGGCATGAAGGGGTGCTGGTATCTGTCCACAAAAAAAAAAAAAAAAGTTATTTTAATTTTTGTAATGAATCTAAAGTCAACAGGCGGCTTCTGTTTTCTCTTACAATTATTAGTAAATACGAGCGATTCCTCCCGGAAAATTAAGGGGAAGATTAATTTCTGCCAGGATTAATTCTACATTATTCACGTTGCTCACAGGAACCAGCGACAGCGGTGCCTACAGCGCCTCCCGCCACAGATCCCTGCTGCTGCAGACACTCCTCAGCTCATTAATCTCCGCTCCTCGGCAGGAGAACACACGGCTGCTCCGAATGCAAGGCTGACGACACCGGAACATGTCCTATCAGTACATAGGACACCTGAGGAACCAAATGTGTCCACTACAACTACACAGAGAGATTGACCAGACTGCACTGCTATAACCTGGGGATCTCCTGTACATAGTGATATGGAGCATGCTGCTATAACCTGGGGATCTCCTGTTTATGTGTGATATTGGAGCATGCTGGTATAACCTGGGGATCTCCTGTATATAGTGATATGGAGCATGCTGGTATATAGTGATATGGAGCATGCTGGTATAACCTGGGGATCTCCTGTATATAGTGATATGGAGCATGCTGGTATAACCTGGGGATCTCCTGTATATAGTGATATGGAGCATGCTGGTATAACCTGGGGATCTCCTGTATATAGTGATATGGAGCATGCTGGGATAACCTGGGCCTCTCCTGTATATAGTGATATGGAGCATGCTGGTATAACCTGGGGATCTCCTGTATATAGTGATATGGAGCATGCTGGTTATAACCTGGGGATCTCCTGTACATTGTGATATAGAGCATGCTGTATAACTGGGGATCTCCTGTCCCTAGTGATATTGAGCATGCTGCTATAACCTGGGGATCTCCTGTATATAGTGATATGGAGCATGCTGGTATAACCTGGGGATCTCCTGTATATAGTGATATGGAGCATGCTGGTATAACCTGGGGATCTCCTGTATATAGTGTTATTGAGCAATATAGTGATATGGAGCATGCTGGTATAACCTGGGGATCTCCTGTATATAGTGATATGGAGCATGCTGCTATAACCTGGGGATCTCCTGTATATAGTGATATGGAGCATGCTGCTATAACCTGGGGATCTCCTGTATATAGTGATATGGAGCATGCTGGTATAACCTGGGCATCTCCTGTATATAGTGATATGGAGCATGCTGGTATAACCTGGGCCTCTCCTGTATATAGTGATATGGAGCATGCTGGTATAACCTGGGGATCTCCTGTATATAGTGATATGGAGCGTGCTTAACCTGGGGATCTCCTGTATATAGTGATATGGAGCATGCTGGTAAACCTGGCTCTCCTGTATATAGTGATATGGAGCGTGCTAATAACCTGGCCTCTCCTGTATATAGTGATATGGAGCATGCTGGTATAACCTGGGGATCTCCTGTATATAGTGATATGGCTGAATATAGTGATATGGAGCATGCTGGTATAACCTGGGGATCTCCTGTATATAGTGATATGGAGCATGCTGGTATAACCTGGGCCTCTCCTGTATATAGTGAATATGGAGCATGCTGGTATAACCTGGGATCTCCTGTATATAGTGATATGGAGCATGCTGTATAACTGGGACTCACCTGTAAATAGTGATATGGAGCATTATGGTATAACCTGTCTTCTCCTGTACAATAGTGATATGGAGCAATGCTGGTATAACCTGGGGTCTCCTAGTATAATAGTGATATGGAGCATGACTGGTATATAACCCTGGTGGGTCTCCCTGTATATAGTGATATGGAGCATGCTGAAATAACCTGGAGATCTCCTGATATATGATATGGAGCATGCTGGTATAACCTGGGCCTCTCCTGAATATAGTGATATGGAGCATGCTGTATACTAACCGGGGATCCTCCTGTCATAGTGGGATAAGAGACATGCCTGTGTATAAATCCTGGGCCTCTCCTGTATATAGTGATATGGAGATTTCCTCAATAATGTTCCAAAAACTCTTGCAGATCGGAGGTAATAATGGCTCCGCGACCTCTGCTCTGAATTATGTATTGGGCGCCATTATTCTCTGGGGTATGTGAGAACTTCTCCTGCTGAATTGTAATCCATTTCCACTGCACAGGGCTTAAAATGTGTATAAATATGTGGATAGTGCGGCTGTAATCGTGCGCTGCTTTATTACCTTTATGTAGCATTATTCAATTTGCTGCACTAATGGAATAATACCGTCGTATTATGTGGAAATGTCGGTTATTAAACAATGAAGAATAAGCACCTTTCTGAGGTAAATCATCCGCCCTTTGACCTTGTTTGTTTTTTTCAAATTTCGGGGTTATATGTAAAATGTGAAGTGGATTTAATATTCACAAATAATGATTTCCTGTCCCGCTTTCTGTGCTTTTGAATAAACTAGGAGTAGAATCAGGAACGGCTGTCAATGTGCATAAGGAGCAAGGTATGGAAATATTAGGGAATTTGCACAAGCGTGTTCTATGGTGCAGACTGTACCCTGTTGATGGCCAACCATTTCTCTGGTTTGGGCTGCATGAGTGCTGCCAACCTGCTGAGGGGAGCTTCAGGTCGATTGAAGGGAACCATGAATGCCAACATGTCCTGTGACCTCCTGAAGCAGAGCATGACCCCCTCCCTTCTGGGCCTCAGGGCAGTGTCCACATGATAACGACCCCAAAACACCTCCAAGACCCACACTGCCTCGCTTAAAGTGAAAGAGGGTAAAGGTGCTGGACTGGCCAAGCGTCTCCAGACCTGAACCCTATGGAGCATCTGTTGGGTTCTCCTCAAACAGAGAATTGGAGGAAGCACAAGGTCTCTAACATACACCAGCTCCATGATTCGTCATAGAGGATGGAAAATTCCAGTGGCTGGCAACCTGTGAAGCTCTATGACCCCATGCCCAAGAGATGTAAGGAAAATATGGCGGCCACACAGAATGCTGACACTTTGGGCACAATTTTGTCCATTTTCACTTAAGGGGAGTCCTCAGTTATGTTTGTCAGCTTTAGATGGGTTCCTGACTTTTGTTTGTCTCTTAGGGGTGTCCACACTTTTGTTTGTCAACTCAGGGGTGCACTCAGTTTAGTGGTCCCTTAGGGGTGTCCTCACTGTTGTTGTCACTCAGGGTGTCCCTCACTTTTGTGTTTACTTAGGGGGTGTCCTCACTTTTGTGTGTCTCTTAGGGTGTACTGACTTTGTAAGCCAGCTTCTTTAGACATTAGATGCTGTGTGAGTTAATTAAGGACACCACATCCCCTGGATACAATCCGGCACTGACTACTTTGTATCAGGGTCAGAATCTCAGTGTTGATCCCAAGAAAGATAGAAGACAAGATTTACAAAATCGAGGGTGTACTGATTTTTGTCACTTATGGGTGTACTCACTTTCTGTTGTCACTTAGGGGTTTACTCACTTTTGTTGTCACTCTAGGTGCCCTCATTAATCTATCAACTTAGTAGTTACTCACGTTCTGATGTTCCTTGGTGCACATCACTTTATCACTTAGTGTACTCACTTCTGTTGTCACTTAGGGGTGTACTCACTTTTTTTTGTCACTCTATTGTGCACTCAGTTTTTTATGTCCACTTAGGGGTGCACTCACTTTTGTTTGTCTCTTAGGGGTGTCCCTCAGTTTGAGTTGTAACTCAGGGGTTTCCTCACATTTGTTGTCACTCGGGCGTGGTCACCCCCCTACCCAGACCCACCTCACTTTTTGTTGTCTCTTATGGGGCGTCCACCAAACATTTGTTTGTCACTCCAGGGGGTCCTCACTTTTGTTGTCATTTTAGGGGTATCCTCACTTTTGTTGTATCTAGGGGTATCCTCACTTGTAGTCACTCAGGGATGCCTCACTTTTGGTTGTTTCTCAGGGGTGCACTCACTTTTTTTGTGTCACTTAGGGGGTCTCACTTTTGTTGTCACTTAGGGGGGTACTCCATTTGTTGTCACTTAGGGGTGCACTCACTTTTTTTGTCTCCTTAGGGGTGCCACTCACTTTTTTTGCCAGCGGTTTAGGACCATTGATGTCCCTGTGCTGATTACTTTTGAGGACACCACATACCCTTGTGATACAAGCCCGTGCACCGACTACTTACATGTATCAGGGATCAGATCCTCAGTGTTGTCCCAAGAAAAATAGAAGACAAGATTTTACAAGAATCTAGGGGTGTACTGGACTTTTTTTTTGTCACTTAGGGGTGTAAACTCACTTTCTGTTGTCACTTAGGGGTGTGCTACTTTTTTTTGTCCACTTAGGGTGTGCTCACTTTTTTGTCACTTAGGTGTACTCACTCTGTTGTCCTTAGGGGTGTGCTCACTTTTTTTGTCACTTAGGGTGCAACTTTTGTCACTTATGGGGTGCACCTCACTATCACTTAGTAGTGTACTCACTTCTTGTTTGTCCACTTTGGGTCACCACTTTATCCACATTAGTGTAACTCACTTCTTTTGTCAACTAGGGGTGTACTCACTTTTTGTCACTTAGTGGGGCACTCACTTTGTTTGTCCCTTCGGGTGTAACTAACTTTTGTTACCAGCATTTAGACATTGATGTCTGTGTAATGAGAAAAATGTGTTTTTGAGGGCACCACATCCCCCGTGAACAATCCGGGCACCGACTACTTTTACATTGTATCAGGTCAGAATCCTCAGTGTTGTCCTGTTGAAAATTATCAGTACAATATTAACAAGAATGTGAGGGGTTGTACTGACTTTTATGAGATACTGTGTATATGTGATGGGTGGTACTTACTTTTATGAGATACTATGTTATTCATTGAGGGGTGTACTGACTTAAGAGATACGAGGTATATTATGTGAGGGTGTTACCCGACGATTATGAGATACTAAAAATTATGTCAAGAGTGTGCTGAACTTGTATGAGATTACTGTATATAATGTGAGGGGTGTACCGACTTTTTATGAGATACTTATACTATGTAGGGTTACTGACCTTTATGAGATACTGTTTATAATGTTAGGGTGTACTGACTTCATGAATATTGCATATTATGTTAGGGGTGTACTGACATTTATGAGATACCTGATATCACTAATTGAGGGGTGTACTGACCGTTATGAGATTCTGTGTATTATGTGAGAGGTGCAATCAGCACACATTCCGACATGCTGCATATTGCGCGAGCTAGAGATTAAGTGGTTGGAGATTAGGCTTACATTCATTAGAAATATTGCATATAAATGTAGAGAGGGTGTACTGACTTTATGAGATAGCCGTGTATACTATGTTATTGTGGTGTACTGACCTTTGATGAGATATCTGGTGTATTATGTTGAGGGGGTGTGACTGCCGAGATCATGAGATATTGCAATTATGGTGAGGGTGTACTGGACTTTTATGAGATACTTTGAATATTAGAGGAGAATGATACTATAGTAGGATGAGTGGATGCGAGAGAGGGGCAGTTAGTGTAAGTGAGTGGTGTGTACTTGACTTTCATGATATACTGAATATATGGTGCGAGAGGAGAGAGTAACTGCGGCGGGATGTGGGCGCGAGAGCGAGTGAGAGAGAGGGAGAGCGAGGTGTTTAGGGAGTAACTGACTTTTATTAGACACACTGTATATTATGTGAGGGATGTACTAACTTATGCGCGCGCGCGTATCACTCTATGAAATTATCATATATCATACTGAGACTGCCGTTTTATGAGACAACGATATATTTATGTTAGGGGGTGTACTGACTTTCTTTATCTAGTGAGCGCGATATGAGCAGTATGAGTGCGTAGTTCAAATCCGTCACTGAAATAATATGGGCCGAGTTCGGTGAGTGCCTGGACTCCTTCAGATGGAGCGTGCAGGACCTGTGTCCCATGCTTGGCTGAGTACATGACACATCATACATACTCTAATCAATATTGGAACTAAGTAATGACAATAATAAGTGCCTAATAATAATAACCTCACCATCATCTCTGTAGATAATCATAAATCACACAATGGTCATGATTATAAAAACAGAGCGGACGGAGGCTGTGAGCACTTACAGTAACATGAAGCGTCCGGCTCACAACTCATCGGTGGCAATTAAATGTCAGTAGCCTTATACTTAGAGTGTCATTGTGATTTCTCCACTTTCCTGCGACGCGCCAACACAGAAGTTGTGCGCGTGGAAAGGGAAGCCGACTATTGATGTGAATTGATACAAAGAACAAGAAAGTGCAAAGTTAATAAGTATCAAAAAAAAGTCTCCGATCACCCAGCATAGCCAGTGTCAGTTAGACCTGCGCGCTAGTGGTGAGAAGGTCTGTGACCTCTCATACTGTGCATTAACGATGTTCTATCCACTGTAACTGGAAAGCTGATTACATTTGCTGATGATACAAAATTGGCTGCAAATGTCGACACAGCACAAGAAAGCAAATAGCTGCAAGGAGGAAGCCAGACCCCAATGAGGAGAGAGTGGCCGGGACTACAGAGTGCCGATAGATAGCCTTTCCTCCCGATTCATGGACCCCGACACCATCCTCATGTACAAGAATATAACTACTATAATACTTCCACCTATGTACAAGAATATAACCTACTATAATACTGCTCCTATTACAAGAATATAACTCCTATATATACTGCCCCTCCTGTGTACAAGAATATAACTACTATAATAACTGCCCCCTATGTACAAGAATATAACTACTATAATACTGCTCCTATGTACAAGAATATAACTACCTATAATTCTGCTCCTATTACAAAGAATAGAACTACTATAGTACTGCCCTCGTAAAACTAAGAATTAAAACTAATATAATGACTGCCCTCCTGTGTACAAGAATATAACTACTATAATACTGCCCCCTATGTACAAGAATATAACTACTATAATACTGCCCCCTATGTACAAGAATATACCTACTATATACATCCCACCTGTGTACATAGAATATAACTACTATACATACTGCTCCTAAGTACAAGGAATATAACTACTATAAACTGCCCTATGTACAAGAATAGAACTACTAAATGTACTGCCCTCTTGTACAAAATATAAACAACATAATACTGCCCTCCTGTGTACAAGATTATAACTACTATAATACTGCCCCCTATGTACAAATTATAACTAATATAATACTCCCCCTATGTACAAGAAAAAAACTACTAAACACTGCCCCTATGTACAAATAATATAACTACTACTAAAAATACTGCCGGTCCTATGTACACAGAATATAACACTATATATCACTGCCTAATGCCCTATGTTACATCGAGAGAATATAATTAACCATAATACTGCCCGAAGGTGTACAAGTAATATAACTACTAATAAACTGCCCCTCTGTTACAAGAATATAATAACTAAAATACTGCCATCCTATGGTACATGAATACAACTACTATAATACTTACTGCCCCTCATGTACATCAGAAATTATAACTTACTATAATACTGCCCTCTATGTAACAAGAATATAATCTACTATAATACTGTCCCCCAGCCCCCCATGTACAAGAATCTAACTACTATAATACCTGCCCCTCTATTTACAAGTATATAACTACTATAATATTTGCTCCCTATGTACAAGAATATAACTACTATAATACTGCCTCCAATGTACAAGAATATAACTACTATAATACTGCTCCCTCTGTACACGAATATAATTACTATAATACGGCTCCTATGTACAAGAATATAACTACTATAATACTGCCGCCTATGTACAAGAATTTAACTACTATAATACTGCCCTATGGTACAAGAATATAACTACATACATACTGCTTCCTATATACATAATATAGCATA
>JAODAL010066230.1:0-17863 GCA_025379985.1 Phyllomedusa bahiana | reverse complement strand
AGGTTTATTTTAAGTCCTTTTAAAAACAAAAAGGGTGGTTGAAAAAACCCTTTTTCCGGATTTTTTAATTGGGGTCAGCCGGTTTTGGGGTCTTTCTGGGTTCCAGGACGGGGATATTAATTTCCCATTCAATAAAATGGGGGGTTAAAAACTCCTTTTTGGCACTTTTTTAATTTGGGGGTAAATGCAGGTTTAAGGGTCATGCTGGGGTGAAAGGGCCCGGGATAGTAAAAGGGTTCTGTGATTTTTTTCCTTTTCTTTTAAAACCCAAATTGTTTTTCCAAAAGTTTGGGGCCAACGTATACATTTTCTGTTGGGGGATGTTAATTCCAGCTTTCCCATCCCTTTTGGGGTGTAAAAATTTAAAGGTGTTGTTCTCTCCCAAAGATTTTAAGGGTCATCGGGGGATAATCAAATTATGACAAACCGGATATCTTATTGATAATTGCCATACCCGGACATCGACCCAAGGGACAATGGGTCAACGAAATTTCGTTCACCACTAAAAAGGGGCCCCCTAGTCGATGGGTGGCATGCATGATGGAGAAAAGGGGTTTGCCACATGTCATTTACAAAAATTACCAGGCACATAAAGGGGGGACCACTTTTAATGGAGTTGATTTACTTCTCTAAATTTTTTATTTCCCCTCACCTCTCACCCCGGGTTTTTGGAAAAATCGGCTTAAACCCCACACCCCAGCAAAGCCCAAGCCCTAAAAAATTTCCAAGGGCCCCCCCTTTTCTTCAGAAATGGAAAAAAAGGGGAAATCGGAAAAAAGGGACCCGATATACGTGAACACCACTTACCAAATTAAAGGGTTTTAAACCCTTTTTTCCCTGCTCTCCAGCAATCCCCGGGTTTAAAAAACTTTTTTTAAAAAGTTTATGGGTTTTTTTTATGGAAATTTTAAAAACAGCGTTTTTTGAATTATGGGGAAAAAAAAAATTTGTTCGGGGGGGCCCCCAAAAACCTACCCCCTGAAATTTAAAAGGAATTTTTAAATTTGTTTTTTGCTCGCCCCTGTGATTCCCCACGAATTGGGGTATAAAAAAGCTTTGGGTTTTTTCTAATTTTTAAAAAAAGCCTTTTTCGTTTATAAAATCTTTTTTCAAATTTTTTGGGGGTTAATTTTTGCACAGAAAATTTTTAAAATAGATATACTTTAATTGCCCGGGTTTTAAAGGGGCCCTTTAATATGGACATTTTTCCCCTTTGGGTTCCGGGTGGGCCTCCTTATTGGGACGTTTAAATCCCCAAATGTGACGGGTAGCATTCCATTTGGGGGTTTATGTATAGGGATAGTTAAATTCCCCCCTTTTTTTGGTTTTGTATTGGGGATTTATATTTGACTCTTTTTTAGTGTTTTATAGTAAAAGCTAATTTTTAAGTCGAGTCCGAGAAAAAAAATTTTCCCTGACTGACTGAATATATTCTGAATCAAGGAGTTCACTTCATTTTTTAAGTCGGGTTTGGGCGTTGCCTGTTTTCAACATCTCCTCCAAACCCCTCTAGAGGTGGTGCTGGAGTACAAAATGCGTCCCTGGTAGATAAGCAGTCTTGGCATGTTCTTCATTAGTGGAAGGGGTTTTACAATTAGGGTCTTATTTTGGGCCCCCATTTCTTAAATTAGGAGTATATAAAAAAAAACCGGGGGCCATGATAATTTTTCCCAATTTTAATGGAAAGGAAATGCCCTTCATGCAGTGTTTTGCAGAAAATTTTCTAAAACCAATAAAAAAAAAAAAAAAAATTTACAGACCCGGCTTTTATTGGTTTAATTTAAAGGGGTTTTAAAATTAAATTTCTAATCAGCCCAAAACACAGGCGGCAACTCAGTGCATTTTGGTGTGACATTAAGGGACAATCTCCTGCAGTTCAAACCGAGCATAAATATGGGGAAGAAAGGGGATTTTGGGGCCCTTTTGGGGTGTGATTGTTGGTGCCCCGAAGGGCTGGGCTGAGATTTCAGAAACTGTGAATTTCCCGGGATTTTCACGACAACCCCTTTTAGGGTTTACAGAGAATGGTCCCAAAAGAAAAAACACCAGTGGCGGGAGTCCCGTGGGCGGAATGCCTTTTGATGCCGAGGTCAAAAGGGAAGGGCAGACTGGTTCGAGCTGATAGAAAGGGAACATCTAAAAAAGCCACCCCTTACAACCAAGGTAGGAGAAGAGATCTCTGAACGCACAGTACGGCGAACTTTTAGGGAGATGGGCTACAGACGAAGACCCCCCGGGGGGCCCCTCCCTTTTAGCAAAAAACAGGAAAATGAGGCTCCAATTTGCCCAAGCTCATCGAAATTTTTACAGTAGAAAATTGGAAAAACGTTGCCTGGGCTGATGAGTCTCGATTTCTGCTGCGACTTCGGATTGGGAGGGGCAAAAATTTGGCGTCAACAACATGAAAGCATGGACCATCCCGCCTTGTATCAACGTTTTTAGCTGGGGTGGTGGTGCAGGTGTGGGGTATTTTCTTGGCACTTTTGGGGCCCCCTTTGGGACCAATTGGCATATTTTCAACACCTTGTGGAATCTATGCCCCGAAGAAAATTTAGGGGGAGTTCTGAAGGGAAAAGGGGGTCCAACCGTTCTAGCATGGTGTACCTAATTAAGTGGCCGGTGAGTGTATAGCCTCCCTTTGGCAGGGAAAGCTGTCGGCAAGCGGTATTTAGGCAAAGCTTAATAACCCCTTCTGCACATTTGGGGGAGGGCCCCACTTGGGCTTTCCACTCATCAGCTCGATTTTTTATAGAATCCCCTCTCTCTCCTTCCCGGGCTCACCTCCCGTAACAAGATGGGGTGGGAAAGGGGCCAGCACAAAATGTCCCCTTAAAGTGAATTTCTAGGGTATTTACTACAAATGAGAGGTTATATTTTCCCATTTACCCTCCTGTAACAAGGTGGTGGGAAGGGCGCCAACACAAATTCTCATGAATTGAACTTCTAGGATATTACTATATATGAGAGGATATATTCTCCATTTACCCCCTGTCAAGTGGTTTTTTAAAGACTCTAGGGAAAGGTAAATTACAGACTTTATCTTCCCAAGAATGATATCCGAATATCTGTCTAGTTTTCAATTCACGTAAGAATAAATGCCAGCAACATTAAAGACAAAGGTAAGAGTGCACGTTTCGCTGGTTTGGAACCTAAGTCCCACAAACGGACAGGGTGCTGGTAGCGGCTCTTTCAGTTCGGGTGATTTATTCACGTAGAAGGGCTGTTGGGTGGACCGCTTGAGTTGGCGGTGCTGTCTGCTATGTTTTTACTATATGCTGGAATCCTTCAATGCGGCATCTGAGTACAGTATTAACCAGGGAATCTTATCAGTTGTTTCTCCTAGATTTTTCCTTTGGAGCGAACTGCTCATTCTTTGTTAACCTCAGGAAACGGTAAACTTAACTTATAATTAGTGTTGAGCGATTTTTATCGACAAAGCTGAAATCGGCAAGGTTTTTATGGTGATCGAAATTTCCAGATCATGCGATAATTAAGGTTAAAATCTGAGCATCATCTATTAAGATCACGCCTTTTTCGGTGCTTCCTGTAATTTTGGCGGGCAGC
Organism: Phyllomedusa bahiana; assembly: GCA_025379985.1. Taxonomy (NCBI): domain Eukaryota; kingdom Metazoa; phylum Chordata; class Amphibia; order Anura; family Hylidae; genus Phyllomedusa; species Phyllomedusa bahiana. Next base: position 14,299 of record JAODAL010066230.1, on the reverse strand, counting down.
AAATCAAAATTTACAGAATAGAGCAGGGTGAGATGTGTGTGCGACGTCATGACTGGGATGTGTATGGTTGCGATTGGCTGGAAAAAATCACATGCCCTTTTCTTTTACATAGAACAGTGTTTCCTGTTTAAAGCCTCAGTGTCTCTCAGCGTCTCATAGGGATAGGACCTGCGCTCTGCCTGGGCCAAACAGCCCTCAGCGAAATTAGTCTATTTCTGCACAGAGAAACCTCTACTATTAGCTGTGATCCTTCCAATTTATTTTATATTAGAGATTTGAAGATTTTATGTAGTTAGCTTAGAAAATTTTAAAGCAGCATCTACCACTGTAAATTCCCCGGCGGGGGGAGCAGGGGGGGGGGGGGGGGCCCGGGGCCAACACAGACAAGCTCTATCTTTTAAAGAACACTGGATAAAAATTCACCAAGACTTAGTGTAGACATTGTAGTGGAATATCTTTATTATTAACAGTTTGCTATTGAAATATTTCCTGGATATTGGGCAGCCTGAACTTATATTGGATACACATATTCTATAAATGCAGGTCTCTTTGTTAGGTGCAAAACTCCACTTTTATTATCAGTATACATTTCAGATATGTGTTCATTTTAATTTTACCCGTTACACCTGTGACTGTTGATATAAACCACCTTGCAGTTAAATTACAATCCAGCAATTTGTAGTTTAGCACAGGTTGTTTGTTGCCAAAAAATTTCGTGTATCATACGAAAACATAACAGTTACGTGTTTTTTTGACTTTTTCGCACCAGCATTGTTCATTGACGCAGCATCACGTAAATCTTAAAACAGCAATTTTTTTATTCACCACAGGGTGAATTGAAAGGTGCAAAAAAATACCATTTATTATAACCAAAACATAACAGTTACGTGTTTTTTGACTTTTGCGCACCCCGATTTTGGGCATTGACGCAGCAGCCACGTAAATCTTAAAACAGCAATTCTATATTCACCCAGGTGAATTGAAAGGTGCAAAAAATACCGTTATTATACCAAAAACATAACAGTTACGTGTTTTGACTTTTGCACACCCAGGTTTGTTCATTGACGCAGCATCCACGTAAATCTTAAAACAGCAATTCTATATCACCAGAGGTGAATTGAAAGGTGCAAATAATACCGTGTATTATATGAAAACATAACAGATACGTGTTTTTTGACTTTTGCGCACCCAGCTTTGTTCATTGACGCAGCATCCACGTAAATCTTAAAACAGCAATTCTACAATTCTATAGTTATCACAGGTGAATTGAAAGGTGCAAAAAATACCGTGTATATACGAAACATAAAAAGATACGTTTTTTTTGACCCTTTTGCGCACCCAGCTTTGTTCATTGACGCAGCATTACGTTTAAAACTTAAAAACAGCAAATTTAAAGTCAGCACGTGAAATTTAAAGGTGCAAAAAAATACCGTGTATTAAGAAAAACTAACAGATACATGTTTTTTGACTTTTGCACCAGCTTTGTTCATTGGGCGCAGCAAACAGTAATCTTAAAACAGCAATTCTATAGTCACCACAGGTGAATTGAAAGGTGCAAAAAAATACCGTGTATTTACGAAAAGCATAACAGATACGTGTTTTTTTGGACTTTTGCGCACCCAGCTTTGTTCATTGACGCAGCTTCCACTTTAATCTTTAAAACAGAATTTCTTTAGTCACCAAGCGTAAATTGAAAGTGCAAAAAATACCGTGTATTATACGAAAACATAACAGATACGTGCTTTTTTTGACTTTTGCGAAACCCAGCATTGTTCATTGAAGCAGCATCCACGTAAATCTTAAAACAGCAATTCTATATTCACCACAGGTGAATTGAAAGGTTCTGTGACTTTTATAACCTAAGTGTGTTGCCTAAGATGTAGCACGTATCCATTTGACTGTTGTGGATGTTAATTTCAGCTTCTCCAGCCTTGTTTGGGTGTAATAATGAAGGTGTTGTTGCTCTCCCATAGACTTTAATGGTAATCGCTCATAATCGATGCTCACTATCGAAAAACCTTATCGATAGCGGCCGACTATCGACTATCGCTCGATCTCGATAGCCAACGGAATCGCTCAACACTACTTATATTCAATACTATGAGGATCTGGAAGTCTGTTTGTTCATTTACAAGGGCCTCTTACAGAAAACAAAGTCAGAGTAGCCTTGACATGGGCCTATAGCAAAAACTTCTGTGTAGTGATCAAGAAGAATGGTCATTGACAAAAATGAGCCAACACCTTGTGTTAAATAGCGTCCTATTGCCAAATAAAAGTAAAACTTTATTAGATTAAATTTACCAAGTAGCTGCTTAGTATTCTCTACGATCTTTGGCATAAGTCTGAGTACTTTAGAGAATGCACATTTTGCATACTGTCCCCCACTCCTGCATTTTGTACTGCTTTTGGAAATCCCATTGTGTACTGCCTGAGGATGAAGGGGAAGTCTAAGATTTACTTATCGAAATCTGTATTTCCATGAGTCCTCAGGCAGCACAGGGATCCCACCCTTTATAAAAAAAAAAAAAAAAAAAAAAAGTCTTACTTTTTTAATAAAAACAGGTCTGCTCACGTTTGAGTCTTATAAGGGGGTGAGGGGGAAAACTTTGCTTGAATTATTTTGAACCTGTACTCGTTTTTTTTCCTTCTGTAAAAAGCTGGATTTCGGATGTAAATTTAGAATTGGGGTTTACTGTAAACGTATTGAATGTGGTAAAGATGCATGTCAATATACCTACAGTACCGTATAAAAAATAAAAAAAAATCCAAGATTTCTTTTATTTTGTTAAAAAGTCCCAAAAATTTAAAAAAAAGGAAAATAGCGACTGGTTGAGTGATTATTATCGACAAAGTTGAAATCGGACGTTTTTTGGTGATCGATTTTTTTGATCATGCGATAATTTAGGTTAAAATCTGTGCTTTTTTTTTAAGATCGGCCCTTTTTCGGGCCCTTTTGTATTTTGGCGGCCCGCAAAACACTTACAGAATAGAGCAGGGTGAGTTTTGTGTGCGCTCTGACTGGGTGGTTTGGTTGCGATTGGCTGGGGGAAAAACCAAAGACCCTCGTTTTACATAGACAGCTTTTCCGTTTGCCTCGTTCTCTCGCGTTCAGGCAGAAGGACGTGCGCTCTGCTTGTGTCCCAAAAAGCTCGCGAAATTATTATATTTCTTCACAGAGAAACCTCTACTTTTTGCTGGGGATCCTTACAATTTAGTTAGATTAGGTTTGGAAGATTTTAAATATAGTTAGGTAGAGAATTTTAAAGGGAAATTACCGCTTTTAAAGTAAAGGGGGGGGGGGGGAGGGGGGGGGCCCCCGGGCGGGGCGAAAAAAGACAAGCTCTTTTAAAGGGAATTTGGAAAAGTTCCCAAGACTTATTTGTAGACTTTGCACTGCAATGCTTTATTATTAACATTTTTTTATTGAAATATTTCCGGGTTATTGGGCACCCTGAATTTATAGGTTTACACATCTTTTCTATTTAAATGCGGTCTCTTTGTTGGGTTTTGAAAAAACTCCACTTTTATTATCAGTATAAATTTCAGATAGGTGTTCATTTTCCCAATTTTTTGCCCTTTTCCACCTTTGTTGATTTACCCACCTTGCATTTAAATTTGAATCCGGGCCAATTTTATAGTACCAAAAGGGTAAAATTGAAAAAGTGCCAAAAAATATTTCCCTTGGTATTTTTTACGAATTTCCCCAAAATTTGAAAAAATTTACCGGTTGTTTTTTTTAAAACTTGGGCAAAAATACAAAAACCCCTTTTTTGTTCTTTTTTTTGGAAAAAAAGCTGGGGCCCCTTTTTCCATTTTTTTAAAAAGGAAAAAATTGGGATTTTGGGGTTTTTTGTTTTTACAAATTTGGGGTTGAAAATTTAAAAAGGCTTTTAATGGCCGGAAATTATGGTCCCAAAAAAAAAAAAACCCTTGTATTATCCGAATACTTTTCAGATACGTTTTTTTTTAATTTTGGCGGGGGCCCAGCTTTGTTGATAGTTTCTATTTTGCAGTTAAATTTGAATCCCAATTTTGTAGTCACCAAAGGTAAAATTGATAGGTCCCAAAAAAATCCCCTTTTATTATCCAAATAAATTTCGATACGTTTTTTTTTTCACTTTGGCGAAGGCCAGTTTTTGTTGAAAAGACCCTACTTTGCATTTAAAATTTTTTTTTTTCAGAAATTTTGATAGTCACCACGGGTTTGAATTGATAGGTCCCAAAAAATTCCCTTTGTTTAAATCCAAATACATTTCAGATAGGTGTTCTTTCACTTTGGCGCGGGCCCAAGTTTTGTTGATAGATCTACTTTGCATTTTATTTTTTAAAATCAAGAAATTTTGTTTTGATTTGGGGGATTTGGGGAATACCCTGTGTTTTGGCCGTCTTTTAATAAGGGACTTTCCAAAATCTTTCCCTTTCCCTTCTCAAATTTTTATTTTTCTAAAAAACATTGGAGGGGAAATTCGGGTTGGGGTAAGGAGCAAAGGGGGGGGGAAAGGACAAGGGGGTAGAGGTACGAGAGAGGTGGCCTTCCAGTGCGGGGTGACAACACCTTTGCCAGGGTTTCGTCAGTTAAAGGCCCGTCGGGCCCTTTTGTCTTTGCTGTGTCGGGGCCCCTTTTGTTCTTTTAACGAAAGCGTCCCCAACCTGTCCTTCGTGGTTAATGCAACCGGGCCATCCAGCGGGTTTTACCTCCTCGCCCCTCCCAGTAAACGGCCACAAATGTCGTCATCAGCATCACCAGCACCCGTCCCATGAAAGCAGCCCAAATGTCAACTGGGGTACCCAAAAAGGTGGATAATCCATTTTCTAAAAGACCTCTTTGATGACAAAAATGCGGTTTGGGGTAAAAAGGGCATGTTAAAAGATAAAGGGGGCCTTTGAAGTCCCTTTTGGGCTTGTAGCCCGCAGCCCCTGGATGCAGAATGTCAGGACAAACAAAGTCACCTGTTTTGGGTGATGAGGGATGACAAAAATTTGGGGACCCAAACGTGGTCTTTTCAGCGGGAATTTGTTTGCAGGCGTTTAAAAACATGGACGAGGGGGAAAGGGTCGATGGGGTAGTTTTCATTAGGGGTTTCCCGCCTCAAAAAGGGAGGGGGGGGTTGCAAAAGTCCGCTGTTTATGTTTCCGGCCGCCACGGTCAGCGAAAACCCCGTCCTCGGCTTTCGCCGTAAAAAAAGGTTTCCGGGCCCTCTAAACCCGGGGCCTTTTTGCCCAAAACCTCTGTTCACCCGGGCGATGTCATATCCCCACCCACCCGATGAAAAAGCATAAGTAGGGCAAAACCCTTAGGTGGTTAACCACCCCCAAACTTGTTCTAGTCATATGCAGCGAATCCCTGAGTTGAAATGGGGGCAACACTTGGCCAAAAAAGGCCAGACCGACGCCGGGCCTCAACCACGCACACCCTCTGTCTCGTTTCCCTCCTCCTCCGCCACCACTAAGCTTTCCCAAAAAGGCTGCCCATGTCTTTTCACCCCCCCCTGGATCAGGGGACCCAGCCTCCGTTCCCAGCCTTTCCACCTTCCCCCAAAGAAACCCCCCAGCACCACCAGGGGACCCATCCTACCCCTTCCCCTTTCCCCGCCAGTTTGCCCCCCTGCACGCCTTTCCCGGGGCCCAGTTAGCAGCCAGCCTTCTGTTTTCCCAAAGGTTTTGGGGGAAGCAGAAAAAAAAATTTTTAAACCCAAACCACCCCAAAAAGCCCAAAAGCCTGAATGTCGCATTGCCAGGTTTTTGGGCCCTTGGAATTTTTTCCCCTTTCCGTTGGTGGACACAGATGGTTCCCCAAACCCTGGCCCCGCCTGCCCCAATTTTTAGATGCCCAGCAGGCATTTCTTTGCCAGGAAAAGCCGTCCCTGCCCCGGGGCCCGCCACGTTTTTAAACTTAAAAAATTTAAACGGGATTGTTTTGCATTTTGTGGCCCGGGAAAAATCCATCTGGGGCCCCCCGGGGCACTTTGGGTTTGTAAACCGGCCAAGGCCCGGGTATATCTCTGTGACAGCTCATGGGTGAGCTGGGGTGGGTTAGGGTTTTGGGGGTGACGGTGGCCTTTTTAGGCTCGGCCCCGCTTTTTCAAAACGCAGGGATGGTGCAAAGGGTTTTTTCCCCAAAAGGGCCGTCTGGGGGCCCTACGTGCCCCGAGAAACAGGCGTGTTTGGAAAAATTTAAACTGTCTTGGAGGACCCTTTCCCCACAAGGTCAGGAAACTTTTGGAACTTTCTTTCCCCAAAAGAGACGAAACGCTGGCTGGGTTTCCCAAAAACCTTGTGCCAGGGAAGGTGGGGGTGCGATAAAAGGGGGGAAAAATTTCTTGGGGCCCCCCTTAAAATCGGTTTTGCTGGGCATTTCCCTTGCCCGGAAAAGCCTTTAACCTTGTCTCCAGAAATTTCTAAAGAGCTACCCGGGTCTGGGGCTGCCGGGTGAGGGGGGCTCGAAGTTAAGTTGCACTTCCCCCGTTCGCACCCTGCTTTGTCCCGGGCCCGGCTGCGTTTGCGGGATCAGCTCGGCCTCCCCGTTTAACCCTCTCATTTTTGACGTGGAAAACCTGGAATTCCCCCCTCCCCTTTCTCCAGCGTTTTGGGGCCAGGCATTGCCATTACGCCCGTACGAAATTTACCCCCAGGCCTGACAAGCACGGTGCGGACTCGGGGGGGGTTTTGGGCCCCCGAGAGTGGGGGAGGGGAAAGAAACTTGCCACCCCCTTCCCGTTTGAAAAAGCCACCAAAATCAGTGCGGGGCAATGCCCCTTGGGCAGCAAGGAATTTTTTGGGGATTTAGTTCTGGAAGTTTGTTGGACACTCTTTTAAAAAAAACGGTCCCCCCCAGCGACCCGGGGAGGAGACGGGGACACAGATTCGGACACGGAGGGCCCTTTTCTCCGTAAAACCACAAGGCCCCACATTTCACAATTTCATCGGTCTTTATTAGGCAGTGGTTCGGGGTTTCCCGGGCTAGGGGCCCAAGGTGGGGGCATTAAAACTCTCAGGGTGCATCATCTCAAAGGAAAGTCAGGTGGGTTGAAGCTGTGCCGGAGGCCCGGGGGTTGGGGATGGAGGAGGAGGGATTTCCCAGAACCGAAGTTACCGCCCCTCCCTTCCTTGGAAAGAGGGGGGGCGCGAATTTTTAGGGGAGGAGGAAGAAGAGGAAGATTTAGTTTGTGTGCCCTCGACCCGAAGCTTGGGAAATCAAAGGGTCCATCTCTCACCTGAGTGCTTGGATGCTCCATTTCCTCCAAAAATGATCCCCGGGATTAAGGCCTTTAAAAAAGAAAACAGTTTCTGGGTGGCACCCTTTGGGTCCCCGGTTTCAAAAACCCAAAATCAAACCTTTCCTTCCACCACCCAAATAGAGAGTAAAATGAGGAAATTGGGGGACCCTTTCTGATTGATCAACGGAGGGCTCTGTTTCGTTTGCTTCAAGTTTCCCCCAAAGTCACGGTTGGGAAAAACATCAGCGAAAAGGGGCACAGTAGGTTTCCAAAATAGGATAGCGGAGCAGCAGGCAAGGTGGGAAGAAGCCCAAATGGGTGACCTCTGGCAATCCTTTTTTTACCCCCTCACCAACGATTTCAATTGCAGGGCACAATCCAACAACAGAGACCAGTTTTAAAAAAATGGGGCCGCTATCTGGGTTTTCAACACCGATGTTTTTGTATGTTTTTTCCCGGGCCCCCAAAAGACTTCTGGGTATCCAAAAAAAGGAACGAATGGCCCGAGCGGTCGGGCAGGGCCCTAGAGGGGGGTTGTCTGCCCCGCAGCCAGCGTATATTCTGAGCGGACCTTCAGCACGCTGGGGGGAGTCATTACAGACAAACGATTTCCCGGGTTTTTAAAAAATAATTTTTGGATCGTTTGACTTTCACAAGATGAATTTAGGCTGGATCTTGATGTGTTTTTGGCCCAATTGCCAAGGTCACCGATTAGTTTCCGGTCCTACTTCCCATTCCTTTCAAACAGAAATGGTCCTCTTGAAAAAAAGATTTTTTAAAAAAATCAAATTTTTTCTGCAAATTTTTTTTCTCTTTTCCCAACAGTTCTTTTGCTGGTTTTGCTGGGGAGTTTGACTGTAAAAGGCAGCAAAGGGTTTTATGAAACACCTATTTTCCCTTTTCTCACTTTTCTTTTGAAGTTTTCGCATTGTCAATGGGTTTTTTGGGGAAAGTTGCTGTGAGGGTACAGCTATAATTTTGGTCTTTGGAACAGAAAGTGGCTTTTAAGTGGCATTTCTCCCTTTACCCAATTTTTTTAAAAGTGGCTTTTAGAAGTCTTTTTTATAATTTTTTGGGTTATTTTTAGCTGTGGATAGGGGCAAAAAATCTTTTTTCCTTTTGGGAAAAGGGAAAAGTGGGTTCTAAGTTTGGGATTTTTCCCTCCAATTTTTAACAGTGGCCTGAGAAGTCATTTTTCTAATTTTTTGGGTCATTTCTGCTTTGAAATGCAGCAATTTCTACAGGTCCTATTATAAAAAAAATGTTGTTTTCCCTTAAACCAAGGGAAACATTTTTGGGGTTTTCTTTCACAATGGTCCAAAAAAAATTTTTGGCTTTTTAAACCAAAAGGGTCATGCTTTGAAATTTTTTGGGGGGTTTTTTCTTTGAAAAGCAGCTATACTACAGGTCCTATTATAAAAAAAAAAAGTTGTTTTAACAGCATTTGTTCTTCACAATTGTCAAGAGTGGCTCAAGGGTGTTTGGTTTCTGTTTTGGGAAAAAGGAATAGGGGAGGACACTGTTAATGGACAATTTTTGCAAAAAAGACTTTTTTTTTCAAGATCTTTTAAAAATAAAACTAAACAATCCCTGTATTGGAAAAACCATTTAATTTCAATTTTTAAAAAAAAAGGAAAAAAAAAGAAATGGTGTGATTCCCTCCTATTTTTAAAAAATTTTTTTTCTTTGAATTAAACTACTAAAAAAATTGCATGTTTCAAAAAAAGCTGGTAAAAAAATTCCCCCTGAATTGTACGGGGAGGGACAGGAAAACTTGACCAGAAAGTAGGTTATTTTAGAGGACATGGAGTATGGAGCAAAGGACCCGGAACAAAGTTTTTGAGACAATTTCCTCCAGCAAGTTGGTAAAATAAGAAAAAGAATGCCAAAAAAAAAGGGAATGGGTGGAAAAGGAAGCAAAAACCACCGTATTTCCCAAATGAAGCTCAATTTTGGGACGCACTCATACGGGGGGGGCAAGCGGGGTACCCGGACAAAAGGGGCAGTATATGTCCAGTGAAACTAAAATGGTGGTTGAAAGACTCCCTTTTTCCCGGCCCCTTTTTTTTAAAGTGGGGGTCATGCAGGTTTGGGGCTCATTTCTGTGGCCCAGGACAGGTTAGTCAATGTCCGTGAAACCCAAATTTGGGGGTTGAAAAACTCCTTTTTCGGCACTTTTTAATTTTGGGGTCATGCAGGTTTTTGGGGTAAAGTTTTGGGCCCAGGACAGGGGGCAGTATATGTTTCCCGTGAAACCCAAAAAGGTGGTTTTAAAAAAACTCCTTTTTCCGGACTTTTTAATCTGTGGGTCAGAAAGGTTTAAGGGGCATGCTGCGTTCCAAAAACAGGTATATTTTAATGTCCCGTTTTAAGTAAATGATGGTTTAAATCATACTGCCCTTTTGGCACTTTTTAATTTGTGGGGGATGCAGGGTTTAAGGGGCATGCTGTTGGTTTCAAAACAGGGATTGTGGAAAAGTTGGGGTGTTTTTTTTTTTTGTGGCCCTTTTTAACTAAAATGGTTGCCTAAAAATGTTGCAAGGGATCCTTTTACTGTTGTGGATGTTTAATTCCAGCTTTTTTCCAGCCCTTTTTTTTTTGGGTTTTTTTGTTAAAAGAATGACATTTTTCGGTTTTGCTCCCTTCCCCCAAAAAGAAAAAATTTTAATTGGTTTTAATTCCCCGGCCCCTCCCCCCTTTAATCGAAATGGGGTCACCAATTTTTTTTTCCCCACCCCTTTTTCCCCCCTTGTTTTGGGGTTTGGGGAATTTGGTTCCCCCAACCTTTTTCGAAACCCATTTTTGGGAAACCCGGATTTTTTTCGATTTTTGGCCCAAAAGGCCCCCCAATTTAGCCCCCAACCCCCCCCTAAATAGCCCCCCCAACCCCCCCCTTTAAAAAGCAAAACCATTGGGATTTTGGGGTTTAAACCCCAATTTTTTTAAAAATTTTTCCCATTCCCCCTTCACACCCAAAAAAAAACAAAACCCCCAATAATTTAGCTCCGTTCACAGAAAAAAAAAAAAAATGTATGGGGTGTCAGAATAGGACAACTTAAAAAGAAATTTTTATAGACTTTTTTTTTTGGTTTTAAAAAGTAATAAAACCCGAAAAAAACCATATAAAATTTATTTCATTTTAGTTGTCCCCCCCCTAGTTTAAAATTTTTTCCCGTTATTTACACTGCACGGCGAAAATTGTAAAATTGAAATTCCAAAAAAAAATGGCGGAAATGCTTTTTTTTCCCCCCCCCTTTTTATGGCCCCAAAAAAATATGGAACATCTGTCACCCAAAATGAAAAGTTTCACCCCTTGGGTGAGATCCATGGGGGGCTGTTTTAATCCAAAAATGGGGCCGGGCTTTTTGGGGAAAGGGTTTTTCTGTACTTTGGGGGCTTTGCAAATGTGACCTGGCCCCACCAAAAAACTGCATTCCAAAGGAAAAAGCGCTCCCTCCCCTTGTACGCTTGCTTACACCCCCCATTTAGGGTATTCCCAAATTTGGAGGAAAGGCTTAACAAAATTTTGGGGATTTTTTTTCCAGGGGTTCCTTGAAAATTTGAAAATTTGAAAAAGGATTGTTGAAAAAACATTTTTTTTTTTTTTTCACACCCAAATGCTAAAAAAAATTTGGGAATACCGTGGGGTCTATATGCTCACTGCCCCCCAAATATTTTCCTTAAGTTTCCAATTGGGTTTTTTAGGGGTGTTAATTGAGTTTTTAGCACCTTGGGTTTTCCAAAATGAAATGGCCCCAAATAAAATCGTTTTAAATAAAAGGCCCCCAGAGGTCCAGTAGGTGTTCCTCCTATTTGAGGTTTGTGGTTGAGCCAAATAGTGCACTAGGGCCACATAGGGATATCTTTAAAAAACGGGCAGCCCTGGGGGGGGAAATTTGAATTATGTTGATTTACAAGTAATTTCCCGTTTCCAGTGAATAATGGTAAATTTTAAAAATTGAAAAAAAAATAGTGAAATTTTAAAATTTCCCCTCCATTTTCCCCTTAATTTTCTGTAAAATACCTAAAGGTTAAAAAATTCCTAAACCTGTTGAAAATCTTTAAGGGGTTTAGTTTTTTTTAGAGGGGAGTCATTTATGGGGGTTTTCTAACATGCAGGCCCCTCAAACACGTCAGAACTGGAGGGCCCCCAAAAAAAAAAAGATATTGAAAATTTTCTTGAAAATGTGAGAAATTCTACTAAGTTTCAAGCCCTTAATGTCGTAAAAAAAAAAAAAAAAAAAAATTTAAAAAAATGATCCCAAAAACTATGTGGACATATGGTAGATGCTATTATAAACTTTTTGGGTGAATTATTTGTCTTTCACGCAGAAATTTTGGAGTTTCAAAATGACAATTTTTCCAAATTTTTATTTTAAATTTGATATTTTTCAAAAACAAAAAGGATTGTATGGATCAAAATTTTTTACTAACTTTAAAAAATGGCAAAAAAAATCTCTGAATCAATGGTAGGTAAAAGTGTCAAAAAGTTTTTCCCCTTAAAGTGGACATATGCCAGATTTAAAAAAAGGGCTGTGTCAGGAAGGGGAAAATGGTGGGGGCCCTTTAAGGGTTAAAGAAAAAGACTTTTTTTTTAAACCCGGAAACGCCTTTAAAGAAAAAGTAATATGAAAAAAAAAACAACGGATATAAAACTGGTGTAAAGTTAAAATTTTCTGTTTTTGGATTATTTAAATTTTTTTAAACCTTTTTAACATCAATACAGTTTATAAAATCCACATTTACAGTATCGATTATAGTATAAATATGTGAACTCATACATGCTCAAAATAAATTTTACCTCAGAGATAAATCCAGGAGCACAACATTCGCTATATGCATGGCACTGTGAAAGCTTTTACTTCAGTGACTGATTTATAGGATTTTATAGGACACTTGATGGCTTAAGAGTGTTTCATATATCTTGAAAAAAGCCTCTTTGGCATCTTCACTAATTCAGCGTCTTTAGGGTCCGAAGGACTGAAAATCACTAGACAAGCATGAATCAGATATTTATTACCAGGTCTTCTTACAAAAAAGTTGCTGTTAAATATGTAATAAGCTGTCAGGTATGAAAATGATTAATAACAAATTTGGGAAATTTAGATATTTGGCCTATAGGTTTAATAAGTGGAGAAACTCTGCCATTTAAGGCCCAACATTTAATAAAATACAAATACAACCTGACTGACTAAAACATTGTATTATAATAATTCCATTTACCGTATTTAAGAAAAAAGTAATTATGCAAATTGTTAGTTTGCTTCTAGCAGACACTGATCTGAAAACTGCTGGCAAAAATGGCACACAGTCTATGGCTAATTGATATGGTTTTACATTAAGTACAGGTAATACACATTGGCCCACATTTACCAATGTATCTCTTTTACCAATGCGTTTCTTACAGGGCCACCGTAAAGGCAATACAGGGGTACCACTGTTTGGTGCCCGGTGAAAGAAAGTGAAACAAGGGGGCCAGCGGGTCCACGCGTTTCACAAAGGACGGCGGGGCTTGCACTTGGGGTTTTTTTAAAAAATAGGTGCTGTCAGGGGGGGAGGGGGTGGTTGTCTGAGAGGTGGTCCGCGCTGCACTTCACAACTGCGCTCAATGCATTTACATAGAGTACACTTACATATCCTGCGCGCTGGGGACCGGGGGAGTGGGCCCCCGGTGTAAAGGGACTAGTGTAAAAGCAAAATATGTGCACTTGTATTTACCAATATATGGTCTCTGTATGAAGGTAATATTGGTCTTATTGTAATTAATTTTATGCAGTAACAGTGTGGTGGTATTATTCAGTCACTTTATGGTGGAGATATGTGGTGATGTTGTGGTATTTTTTGGTCCTTGTATATTGTTGTTTGACTATATTGGTCTTTGGTTTTTACTGGGTTTTTTGTAGTCACATTATAATGTTTTTATCACTTTTGGCAGTGATTTGGGGTGTTCTTTGGTCTTTGTACATTGTTGCTGTTTGGTTATATTGGACTTGGTATGCTGATTTGGTCAGTAACATTATAGTGGTGATGCGCAGTTATCATGTGGCAAGGTTTTTTGGCCCTTGTATACTTTCTGACCCATACAATATAGATAAACTGTATGTTATAAAATCAAACAAGAACTAAATCCAAAAACAATGGTGCAATTGTATTTTTTTTTCTGCCGTTGGGTGGTGGGGTTGCCGGACGGGGTTTGTAAGGAGTTGGTACGGGCGGGGCAATGAGGATGGTGGGGGTGGAGTTAGCAGGGGTGGGGTTGCCATGTAGGGCCCAGATGCTTCAGCCCTGAAATTTCTGATGGCAGCTCTGGTTTCTTATGCTAGAACTTTGGCATGAACTGAGCTACAGTGTGTAACAAGTAGTTTTAAGCAGATTTATGAGTGCAATGCGCCAAAAAGGATTATTGGATTAACCAAGCTTTTTTTTTTGTCTTAAAACTGGTTGTGACTTCGTATATAAGGGTGTGTGGCCACAATGGGACATTCTGCACCTCAACTACACAAAAATCTAGCACAGAATTTCTGTACAAAGTAAGCTGACAAATGTTTGGTCTGCAAACGTCGGAAAAGTTTAACCCCTACCAGTTACAGGGATATTTGACTTCACTTAATTTTTTTCCCAGACTTCCAAGAGCCATTACTTCAATACAAAGGGATAAAATGCTTGGATCAGAGTTATCATGGATGCTACAGCAGGTCCCAGCTGTAACTAACAGCCATTACCTGCCACATATGGAATGGCCTGAGTAGTGAGCCTGCTTCATACACCCCTCATGACTTCATGATGTAAGTTTATTATCATTAAAAGGGTTTAAAAAAAAGCATCAGTGTTATCAAGCAGCATAAACCACTGAAATAAATCTGGCACAATTTTAGACCGCCTATCTAAATTTATGCTGTGTAACATGAGATAAACCCATATAAACACACATTGACAAACACCAAGTTGTATAGAATATGCAGATAAAAGGAACAATTCACCATTTTAGCGTCCCCATGGATCAAACGCATTGTATGTTCCATATGTGCGATCCCTGTTAGACCCTTTAGTTACATAATAAGTATGGTTGAAAAAAAAAAAAA
>JAODAL010066229.1:0-17864 GCA_025379985.1 Phyllomedusa bahiana | reverse complement strand
CCTACTATTGAATATACTGGAAATCCGCCAACAAATTCTAAGTGGGTCAAAATGTGAAAAAAGTACTTGCGTCATGTTTGCATTTGTTTAAGGCATTCACTTTTTGCTATAAATGATGTGTTATCTGTATTCTACAGGTTGATACGATTCCTGCAACACCAAACATGAAGGGTTTTCGTTATGTTTTAGTGCCGTAAAAAAATTCAAACATTTTCTAGTTTTGAAATTTGCGCCGTGGCGACAATTTCTGCGACCAGTAACTGTTTTTTACGAACACCTACAGACTCGAGTAACGGTGTCTGAAGTGTATTTTTTATTGGTACAAATTTGAAATACATGCAACTTTTTTGATCACATTTATGCCAATTTGTAGGGGACGTGAAATGACCCAAAAACCAGCAATTATGGCATTTGGAATTTTTCTCTACAGTGTTCAGCATGTGGGATAAATTATGTTATATTTTAACAGATGAGACTTATTTGGATGCAGCAATAGCAAATGTGTGTAACTTTTTTATTGTTTTATTTTTTTTGTCTGTAAAATGGCAAAAGTGAGGTGATTTGAACTGTTATTATTTTTTTTTTTTACACTTTTTAAAAATTTTTTTTACTTTAATATTAAAGGAGTTTAATCACTATTAAGATCATAGTTTAAAATGAGGGGAGTAAAAATGTAAGCATGTTTGTCCTAGGATACCATTAGCAAAGTACTATGGTTTATAAGAACGGCCCATTTTTATGTGTGCTTAGCAATGGAGTTGAAACCCAGGTTGGGTTACGCCCAGCTAATGTGGTACTGGCTGAGCAGCATGTCCCATCCAGGTTGCACATGGGAGCTTGCACAGTTTGTGGAGGTACCGTAGTGCACAGGTTGCAGTGGAGAGGGAGAGAGAGAAAAGGGGGGAGAGAGAGGAAAGGGGGGAGAGAGAGAGGTGCAGTCTGACATAAATCCATTTTGTGTCTCAGATGTGCAGTCCCACGTAAATCACAGACAGAACACAGCTGTACTGTGCAGTCCCGCGTAAATCACTTTTGTGACTCAGATGCTCAGTGTCACGTAAACAGAGAGAGAACACAGCTGTCATGGGGGCTGGTGCGGGTGCCATTGCCCCCCACGGCCGGCCCCCTGCCCGCAGGGGGTCCAGCGCGGGTGCCGCGGCCCCCCGCGACCATCCCCCTTCTGCCCGGTCCCTGGCGCCGGCTTACTTACCCATCCACGCTCCTGTGCACGCTGCTCCTGCCTGTCCCGGCTGCCGCTGGTCTGGATTTAAAGGGCCAGCAGCCCGGTAATTAGTCTATTGCTGGCCGCTGGTCCTATATAAGGAATACGCCCCCAGCAATCTCTGCGAGATTGCTGGTGTGCGTTGCCTAGTCTTGAGAGTTTTGGAAGTCCTGTCTGATTACCCGTGTACCAGTCCGTTCCACTACCTTTCCTGACCTTGCCTGTTTGCCACCTGCCCTGACCTTCTGCCCGTCTCTGACCACGAACCTCTGCCACCTGTCCTGACCCCCTGCCTGTCCCCTACTACGCCTCTGTATTTCGATTCTGTACCACGCATTACTCCGGCCGCCATCGCCAGCAAGTCACGTCAGGGGTAGCGACCTGGTAGCCTCACGCCGCAGCAAGTCCATTCTGCTTTGCGGCGGGCTCTGGTGAATACCGGGGCTACTTAGACTCCGCTCCCTGGCGTGGCTTAACTATCATCGCTTGCGGTGGGTGGTCCAGCGAATCCACCAAACCATTACAACAGCTGTACTGTGCAATCCCATATAAATCACTTTTGTGACACAGATGCGCAGTCCCACATAAAACACTTTTGTGACACAAATGTGCAGTCCCATGTAAATCACAGACAGAGAACACAGCTCTACTGTGCAGTCCCACGTAAAACACTTCTGTGAGACAGATGTGCAGTCTCACGTAAACCACTTGAGAGATAGATGTGCAGTCCCATGTAAACAATAACAGATAAATCATATAGGTTTATAGGTCAGAGGTGTAATTATCTGCAGGATATATCACTACGGTATGTGAGAGAGACAGAGAAAAAAAAACACCCCTCTTTTCCAGAGTCCTGAATGTCAAATGCCCATTCTAGTTATAAAGTATGTAGATAGAGCGAGAAATTTCGATATACACTATCGAGTTACACTTAGCTATTCACTTCCAATGATTACTTAAGTTATGTTTACACAGCAAATACTGAAATGCCATTGTATTTTGGATGGCACTTTGTCATTTGCTGTGTGCACATAGCCTTAGTCTCGTACAGCTGAGAACCTCCCCCGCCTCACACAGAATGAATCCTCACGTGCACACTGTGGCTTGTCTGCAGAGAGAGAAGATACTCCCTGCTGGGAGGAGAAACATGCCCCTCCATTTCACAAGCTCTGCTTGGCAACCAACAGTAAAGGCTGCCAAATGCTGGAGCGAGACAACTCCTTTAAATCCTCTCAGGGTGCTTGACCATTAGGGAGCACAGTCATTTATACAGCCTAATGCATTGTGTAGACAATGCGTTAGGGTGGACAAAGATGGTGGTTTCCTAACTTCTTGCTTTAGGCAGGAAGTAGTGAAACAAAAAACATACTGTTGATGGAAGCCTTCATAGGGCTCCATGATCTCGCCGTGTGACCCCGATTGGAGTGAGCAATAGTGTGCAGGAATTTGCCATCCTGCGCTGTAACCGGCGGGTGTTAGCTACAAGCCCCGCTGCGATGTAGGTTTATATCCAGTTTTCTTAAAGGGTTAATAGTAAACAAGTTAAATTTATGGAGATAGAAACATCTTATGGTTTTCCGTGTAGGATGCAGTTAAGCAGATAATTTACCTATTTACCTACCTTTTCCTATCTATTTACTCCTGCAACTGTCATCAGTAGAGAGAAAGCAAAAGTTTGCATTCAGATCTCCTCCAAATTCTGCCTCATATTGAAATAAGTAGAGAGTGCAGCCTGCAAATAAATAAAGATAAAACAGAGCCTAGAGCACTCATTTTTCATTTCTACCTTAGAAACTTCAGTTTGTACACTGTGGTGCATTGCACAATATACAATCAACCACAGTGAAGAGAAAATGCTGATCTACAAAAATAAAGTCAATATAAGATTGCTATAAAAAGAGACATTTTTAGAATTAACCCCCAGATTCAAAATGGCAATATGCCCGTTAACTGCGTATCACATGAGAAGTGGTTTGTAGCTTATAGGTCTAGTTTTACTGTAATTAGATCTACCTTTAACATGTAAGTGTCTTTCCATGTATGTGCTTAGCTGTAACAATGAAAATGCAAAAAGTGAAAATATCTGAAGTCACAAAGTATTTAAGATGTCACTTTTATCACTCATTATTACATATTTTCCTCAATAGAAATGTGAAATATAAATCAGCTAGTTACTCAGATTACGCTTTGATGAATTCTGTTGCATTCACACTGCTAATGAGCAATTTAGAATTGATGGGGTTCTCCCACCAAGTAAAACTGATGTGAGAAGCTTGCAAATTAAATAATAAACATCTGCACCATTTATCATTATTAAAAACTCTGTACCATTTTAGCTGCGACCTTAGTGATTTATAGTGTGCAGCTTGTCTCTAGGGGATATGACTAGTAACAAGAGCTACTTGAAATGGTCCATTTTCAGTAACTTATTCTAAAGTGTATGGTCATATGTCACCTCTTACCGTCACATATGATCGACCCCCTGCGATGGCATCGCTGGGAGCCCATAGGTTGCCATGGCAGCTGAAAGCCTAATGAAGGCTTCCATAGCCACCATGTGCTTGTTTCTATTACCTCCTGTACAAGCAATCACAACCCCCAGTAGTCAAGTTCCCCGGGAGGGAGGGGAGGGGGGGGGGGGGCGGGGACTGAATGTTAAAGTGAGAAAAAAAAATTAAAGTTTTAAAATTACAAAAAAAAAAAAAAAATTAAAATTTTAAATATGCCATTTTGCCATATTACAAAAAAAATAATTTAAAAAAATTAACGTTACAAATAATTGCTATTGCGGTATCCGTAAAAGTCCGATGTATTAAAATATAACATCATTTATCCTGTACGCTGAATATTGTAGAAGAACGATTTCTTTTTTTGTTAATTTCACATTCACTAAAAATTGGAATAAAAAGTGATCAAAAAGTCGCATTTACTCCAAAAGGGAGCCAAAAAAAATTACACCTTAGCCCCCGAAAAAAATGCACCCTCGCTCAGGTCCACAGGTAGAAAACAAAAAAGTTATTGGTTGCAGAAAATGGCACTGCAGCACAAGTTTAAGAAATAGAAAATATTTGTATTTTTTTACGTACTAAAACATGACAAAAATCCATCATATTTGCTATCATCTAAATTGTATCGACCTACAGAATACAGATAACACGTAATTTTAACTCCGCAAAAACTCCTGCAAACAGTTATGGATTTTGAAAGGTGAAGAGGAAATAAATGAAGAGCCTTATTATGATGACCATGCATCAAGAAGGTATAATTGACAGGTCTTGTGAGCTGGCTCCAATATAAAATTGATAAAGTGGTTAGCACCTACAAAAAATGGCCCAAAGACGGACAACTAGTAAACTTACGACATGGAAGCCAATGGCTCTCTGACGGGAAATGAAGGCTGGCCTATGTAGTTCAATTCCACAGAATTTGTACTGTATCACAAATTGCTAAAAAAGGTAATGGTGGCTATGATAGAAAGGTATCAGGGCACACAGGGCGTCACAGTTTGCTGTACATGGGGCTGCATAACTGCAAACCATTTAGGGCCACATGTATGAAAACTGTCTTGGTCTAAGATTTTCTTTGTTGCCCAAAGCAACCAATCAGAGTTTGCCTTACATTTCATCTAGTGCTCTGAAAGAATGAAACGGGCACTCTGATTGGTTGCTATGGGCAACAAAGAAAGTCTTAGATCAAGACAGTTTTCATACATGTCCCCCTTAGAGTGCCCATGCTGCCCCTGACCAACACCTACAGTAGTTATATAAGCACAAGAACTGGCCATGGAGCAATGGTAGAAGCTGGCCTGGATTGTTGAGTCACATTTGCTTTTACCTCTCTTTGCTTTCCTAGTGAAGAGATGGCACCAAGATGCATATATGGAAAGCCTTAGGAACACTTCCTAATATAAAGGAACTGCTGCTAACATCTTGGTACCAGATACTACAGGAAACCTTTAGAAGTCTTGTGAGATCCATGCCTTGATTGGTTTTGGAAGAAGGGGACAGACATACACAATATGTTGGGGCTTAGCAGTCAATTTCCAAATTCCTCAAAAGTTAATTCCAAAATCCCAATCTTCAGTTTCATACTTTATAAGGGCCTAAAAGATTCAGATATGTGGAATTGTTTGATATGGCTCTCTCACTGGAGAGCTGGTGGTCCACATTAGTTCTCTATACATATTGTATATACTATACCTGTTGCCACCAGCTGTCCAGTGTGCCAAACAGCTCACTGGACAGCTGGACACACTCAGCTTCCTAGGCTTCTAATGCGATAGAAGATTGCACAGTGCCAACTACTTTATAATTTTTAGGGTTGATAGTGAAGGCTTTAGCAATAATCTGTTTCCTATGAAGATGCTACAAGAGGATCGTTTAGATATGTAACTTAATAAAAGGCAAAACCATGTATCAGAAAAGGTAATCTTTGAATACTGGATGACAGGCTCCTATGCATTTCTAAGTATTCTTAAGTTGTTTTCTTTTCAAATTATAAATTTAAATAATTTGTTGTTAGCAATTCAATAGTTTATCTGTGCAAGTACTCCTGTACTTCCAAAGGAGAACAATTGAATATTTTTGTAAAAGATGTAATTTGCATTAATAAAGTAACAAAAATTGAGGATAAAATCAGTGGCATGCAACAGCTCTTTGACCTTCAGCAGTTCTCGCTTTGAATGATAAAACACGCATTTAAAATCTGCATTCTGTTCTGCATTGTGTTGGAATTGTAATACTACTTGTTCTGATTACTAATATAGCATCATATAAGAAATATTGAGATCATAGTGGATCAGTATGAAGATAAGACCTTCAAGAAATATGAATTTATACTACCTTGCTGCAACTTAGCCACAATCACCTGATTGGTAAAACAAATGATGACCATGGTGTAGTTAAATTTATATTCCACAATAAAGAAGCCCTATAAGCTTGTTCATTCCCTTCAGATTAGAACATCTGCAAGATCCTCATATTGCTGTCACAGGTTTGTGTTCACAGCCTCCACTGACACCTCCATCACATTTGAGGAGCTGAATGATGCAGTTTGCAATGCTAGCCTTGCTGCTAAAATGATACACAATGGCCCTCATTTACTATTGCTGTTTAAAAGTTTAAAAGATAGACAGTGTCAGCTTATACAGGCAGTCTAAAATTGCACTAGATTCATCAAAGTGGCTCATGCTGCTTGATACATTTTTATATAAGAATTGTCTTACTTTTAGACCAGGTTTTTTTTTGGCTTTCTGTGGCAGAATTTTTGTACAAATTTGGTGCAGATTTTGGCAGAGCATGTTGCATTGCAGCCACACCCACTTCCCCATGAGGCTACACCCATTTTGGAAGCCATGCCCACCTGTTGAGCTAGTTGAGTGTGCAGAAACTGTCTTACATAGGTGCATAGTTTAGTTACATAGGTACATAGTATGGTTAAATAGACATATGTCCATCAACCTTAACAAGGGTGGCCTGAAGCCCATAATAAATGGAACTAGGACATGTTGCGCCAAAATTTTGGTGCATTTTAAGTCACTTTTCTATTACAACCACTTTAGTAAATGAGGGCCACTATTATGCAACCCTGATAAACCCCAATCTAAGTCAAGGGGATCTGTCAGGCACTCCGAGTATCTATTGTACAATAGCTTCTATTATGAGCAGAAGCCAACACAGATATTAGCAAGCCTGAGATGTTCTATTCACTATAAACTGACACAGTTGTACCCATTTCAGAGGAACCTGTTAACTGTTTCATGCTGCCTACCCTGTTTCCCTGAAAATAAGACAGTGTCTTATTTTCGGGGGATGTCTTATTTTCGGGGAAACAGGGTAAGCTATGAGCAGCACGAAAAATCACAGGCTTCTTCATTGCAGTAATGTGAGTTTTACTCTGAAGCACTACAGCATTTTAAAGAGAGAACGGTTTGAGACAGAGCCAAGCATGGGGAGAAACACAACAACCCAAGCAGAGGAATGGCAAAGTATACTGCTATCTTCATCCAGTCGGTTATCTCCATCCAGCTATCTCCATCAGTGCCACAGACTTTGAATTAAGCAGTAGTACACATGTCAAACCATTGCTCCGTTCAAACACTTCCTTATCGTGCAAGTGCAACGGGGACTACTGGAGGACTTGGGCTCTCATTTTACTGATCATTAGGGATCCCAGTAGTGGGAACCCCAGTGATAAATGCAGATGGGTGATAAACATCTTCACGTGGGAATAGCCCTGTTTCTGTATTGGGACCTGCAAGTGAAGCTGAACTAATGAGAATGGAAGCCATATATATAAATCCTCTGCTTGTGCTGGTGCATGTCTGTCCATGCCTGTCTCATTCTCAATTTGTGCTTTCTTTAAAACACTGTAGCGTTTCAGAATAAAGCATGTTTTGTGGCAATAAATAGCCTGTGGCCACGGGCAGCTTGAAATAGCTGATAACTTTCCTTCAGTGGCCTTCTATGAGGATTAAAAGGATTAGCTGGTTTAGAAAGCTAATTTTAAAAAATCTTACTAGGACACTGTGAGTTAATAGATGAAAGTCCCCCATCTGTAATGTAAATCTATTGTCTGCAGCATAGAGCAGCTACATAGGGCATCTCTTAGGGTATGCTCACATGACGTATGTAATGGTTCGGTGGATTCGCTGGACCACCGCAAGCGATGATAGTTAAGACACGCCAGGGAGCAGAGTCTAAGTAGCCCTCGGTTTTTCACCAGAGCCGAAAACGGGATGGACTTGCTGCGGCGTGAGGCTACCAGGTCGCTACCCCTGAGGTGACTTGCTTGCGGCGGCAGCCGGGGTAATGCATGGTACAGAATCGTAATCCAGAGATGTAGTCGAGGACAGGCAGGAGGTCAGGACAGGCGGCAGAGGTTCGTGGTCAGAGACAGGCAGAAGGTCAGGGCAGACGGCAAACGGGCAAGGTCAGGAAACGTAGCGAAACGGACTGGTACACGGGTAATTAATACGGAACTCCAACACTCTCAAGACTTGCTAATGCACACCAACAATCTGGCAGAGAGTGCAGGGGGTGTGTAAAATATATAGGAGCAGCGGCCGGCAATTAGCAAATTATCGGCGCGCTGGCCCTTTAAATCCAGAGAAGCTGTCGTGCGCGCGCTCTAAGCAGCAGGTACGCGCGCGGCGGCCGGCACAGGCAGGAGCCGGGAACACAGGAGCGTGGACGGGTAAGTTACCTGGCGCAACAGCCTGGGCAGCAGGGAGACGGTCACGGGCAGGGGGGGCGGCCACGGGGGTGGGGGCGACGGCACCCGCGCTGGACCCCATGACAACGTAATTATGGGACATACTTCGAGCCATAATTGCACTGCAATGTGTCTGAAATACGCCCCGCAAATCCGGTAAAAATCATAGCACTAATAGAGTGCTATGATTTATCAGCGTATAACCCGGCAGGGAAAGTGAAACGAGCCGGGCCGGAGTGCTGTTCAAAGTACGTGCTGGTCAGCACATACTTTCAACAGCAGGCATATAGCGGTGTACACAGGTGAACCCAGCCTTACTCTGGAGGACTCTGCATGTCTATGCATTACACTGACAGCATCTCCATGTCAAAGAGCCCCATGGTGTACATCATTTCCACTGTTCTAGCACTGCAGGGGAAATTGAGTAGTGGTTGCCAGGTTCCCTTGTGCTTAATTGCAGCTGATGGTTAGGTTTTACACCACTGCCACAGTCTTTGTTCAGCTTATTTCTACAGTGGACAACTTCTTCAAGACCTTTTACAACTTCTCAGTCACAGGACACTTGTTATTTCCAGGAATTAGGACTGTAGGAAAGTGTTGTGATCCCACTCTCCCTGCTTGGCCTTGAAGGGGTTGTCTCACTACACGGATTGCGTTTTATGTTAAAGATCTTGCAAAAACTAGTCTCTTTCCAGTATTTGTCCATAAACAGTGTCCTACCTCTTTCTAAATATCCCCTCTTGTATAGGATCTGCATCAGCTCCTCAGGTCACTACAGACCTGTTCTATCTCACCTGCCAGCACTGGGTCAGTAGAAGCCAGTAAAGCCAGTAGACACTGAATTAAAACATGAAACTGAGAAAACAGGACTGAGAAGAGACGAATCGATGTAGTGAGACAACCCCTTTAATGAATGGCTTGGAGGGCTCGCAATGGGAAAGGACATATGTCGCGAGCTGATTTTGACTCTTCCTATGGGCATTTTGGGAAGCTGTTTATGGCTGGAGTTGTGGCTTCTAGTTTAGTCTTATGGAGGTAATAATTGTAAAGCTCATCTTCCTTTAGACAATCATAAATCCCGAATGACTATTTACATATATAGAAAAATAAACTAATTGTCACTTACGACATGACAGATAGTTAATTATGTTTCTTCATAGTCACTCCAATAAATTTACCAGATGTCTGTTAGTAGGCATGGACGTACTGTTATTTTTCCAGATACACAGCAAACGAAATCTGGTCATCCATATTGTCAAGTTAACATCAGGTTCATCAAGCACATAAAAAGCTTTACAACCAAGTGTATACACTCCAAGTGAGAATTCTGGCGACCAATTTACAGTCCAATCAATGTGGGCTTTACTAACAGCTTGTAAAGGAGACACATGGCTGATAAGCATGGCTCTAAATGTAATTAATTCCTACCTCTACAAATTACTTTGCTGAGCCATATATTCATTTTCCCTAACTAATTCACTGCTGGAGTGCTCTTGAAAGGGACCTTGATGCACTCTTGATGAGAACGGTTTTTTATAAAGGTTGTTTATCGGAATAAGGCTGTAGTAAAGTGGACAAAGAAATGCCAAGAACCTTCCAACGTAAATATCTCAGAAAGATCCTTCGCAACACAAAAGACTTTCACCCGCCCTAGGATATAAAATGTAGCTCTACTACCCAGAATGAAAGTTCAAAATCTCACAATACTATACAAAGGTTGAGGTCTTGTTATAGCCATATTGTACTATATAACCTGAGGTTTCTGCATTATAGGTCTTGGAAAGACAGTTTAAAGTTGAATTGATGATAGCGATGTTTCTTTTGCTGAAGGACATGTTCACATTTTGGTGCGTAATTGTGCTGTAATACGCGCGGCAAATATGGTAAAAAGAAGGTTACTGGTAAAATCTGAACGTTGACGGGGATTTTACGATCGTATTTCTCAACGCGTAATGTACGCGTAAAAGTTTTTGCCTTCTGAGAAATAAACAGCTATATGAGTCAGAGAACTGCTTTGCGTTGAAAGTACGCGCTGGCCAGCGTGTACTTTCAACAGCACTAATAAGGGTGTATCCACAATATGCCATGTGAACGTTCCTTTGGGATGACATTCTTGTATTACTGACTACTAGAACAGCTTTAAAGGTAACAATCATTTCATAAAACTTTTGACATACCAGAAACATTGATCGTGGAGGTCCAGGTGCAGAGACCCCCATTACTTGCTGAATTAGAGGGAGAAAAGCTGCGCCCCATGTTTCTGAATGGATATGTCTAATCAAAAGTTTTATGAAATATTGCTTAAATCTTTGAAAAAAGAACTTCACATTTTTGAGTATTACTTTAAATGTTTTCCTAATTTAAAGTACATATTACATTTCTGTAAAATATATTTTATTACATTTTCCAGTAATAAACATTTTACAGAAAACATTATGTAAAATTACCAACATACATCTTATCATGCATATCATATAATAAGATCATTACTTGAACATATCTGCTACAAGACATATCCCAGGACAAACATATATATTATCAATCAACTCAAGAGATTGTTCATTGCAATATTTTATTTAACCCTTTATAAAAATATATAATTTTATATATATATCTATATATATATATATATATATATATATATATATATATATATATATATATATTCCGTCCTCTTTTCTTTCTTCTTCTTTGTTTTTATCAATGCTTTTCAGTTTCAGCTTTCAGCCTCTTGTGGTGTGCACAGCCCTGCTGAAAATCAGTTTTTTAAAGAAAGTTAAATATAAAGAGTAGTTTGAATTTAGGGATAGCACTTGTCTTATTTTGTGTCACGCTCTCCCTGTTGAGAGTAACAGTGGATTGCGTCTAGTTATATCTGATAGTTGAGAATATGACTATTGCAATATGATTCTTAGCAAAACATCAGGACTAAAATACTGACCTAAGGCATATTCGGTATAGTCTGTAAACTATTTCTTATGCATTAAGACTCAGCATCTTTACTCTGTAATGGCCACCCATCGACTACAGATGACAGGCGGTGCGTGAAGACGTTGCTGCAGAAACAGGAGTTTAGCGGCTCACTACGCTGTAATGCGGTAGGAACAGAGAACCTGTCACATAGTTTATGTCCCCCTTGCTGAGGCCAGCACAAGCTAGTGGCAGACATGCGGTTTCCACACTGATGTCTTTATTCTGAAGTGCTGTAGTTTTAGAGCATTTATCCCTCAAACCTGCAGTTTTCAGTCAGAAAAGAGTCTTGAAAAGAATCCATTTTTTGCATACCCCACCTTCCTGAGGCTAGCCCCGCCCACCCCCAACTGTTAACCATCTTTGATAGGTAAACAGAAAAACTTCAGGTGGCGTGGATAACCTTTGTTGGCGGGGCTAACCACTGCTCATGAATTCGATTTGAGCATTAAATGCTCTAAAACTACGCATCTTACGATTAAGGACACACACTGGAAACAGCAGGTCTGACATTTGCTTTGTGCTGTCCTCAGCAAGGGGGGCATAATCTATGTGACAGGTTCCCTTTAACAGTTCTGTTCCTAGAGCAGCTTCTGTAAGTGCTGGGAGCAGAGGAAGCTTCCGATCCCTAGCGCCTAACCCCCTTTTTCATATAACGGGGGGGAACCCAGCCCATCGGTTATGGATCTCAGTGCCCTAAATATGCCCGGGGAACGTCTGTACAGTTGGGACCTAGAGTAGTCCTCAGGGCTGCCTGTGTCAAACTGACAAAGTTTAATTTAAATAAGCATTTTCCTAAAAGTGATACATTCCCTAAGTGTAAAAGAATTGTACAATAGTTATCCCTTCAATGGATTAAAAAAAGTAAAAACATAAAAAAGTGTGAAAAAAAATAAAATAAAAAAATATATTTAAAAATTATTGTTCCTACATTACACAAAAACAAAACTACACATATTAGGTATCCACACGGCAATAATAAGCTATAGGGATACAAAACCTATGGCCCAGGGACCACATGCGGCCCTCAGCACCATTCTGTTCTGCCCCGAACTATCTGATCACAGAGATGGTTGTATGTGTCTGGTGGTGGCTCACATGTATTTTCCATGTTAGTGAGTAGAGGAGTAATGCGTAGAGCAAGAATGAATAAGGACTAATGTTGCACTTTCTGGCCATGCCGGGGACTTTCATATATTGGCAGAATGAGGGTCTCAAGTTCAGTTACTTTTATTGGAGTTCAGGGAGTTTATCAAGATATACATGGTTTCTTCCTGTGCAAGCAACAGAGGAGGGAAACCCTGTTCTCCTGACCTATGGGAGACCTAGAAGTGGAACTGACCTCTTTCAGACACTTATGGCATATTCCTTCAATATGCCATAAATGTTTTAGATAGTAAAACCTTGGGGAATGGTTCAGTCTGACAATGTGGCTTTTATACCCCCCAAAAAGTAGTGCATCCCTGGTCTAGATGGTCCAACATGTTCATGCATTACACATGTAGGTGTGGGCAGATTTTAATAGTTGTTATATACTGCTTGGTTTTCCCTGTGGTGGTTCTGCAGAGATATTGAAGTCTATTTCCCCCACAAAGGACAGCTGCTAGCTTGCTAGCTGGGGGATATGTAAAGTTGTGGCCTAATGGTGTATTGGCGTGGGGAGGACTTACTTAGAGACACAGTATTCTTTGCAGCTTTACTCATGGCTCTTTACTTAGTAGGCACACTTAGTAGGTTACATTTCTTCCACATAAGCGCATATGGAGATACAACAGATGTCCTCTTGTCTGAGCCTGCAGCCTTTATTTTTTGACCAAGCCGGAATAACCTCTCTACTTGCCCTGCTCTCAGGCTTTCTGCAGTCCCCTATGCCCTACTGGTGCTACCTAGTTCCCTCCAGCCGTGAATGATGAGAGCCTCTCCATAATCCTATCATCCACGCCCCTTGTAACTGGCAGTGATGTTCCCTGTCAGGCTCCTCATCCTTTCATCCAGTGATTCTCTCTCTCTGACTCAAGTGCTGGATGGGGGCTTAGTTCCAGCTACAGGTTCAGAGAGTACCTCTGGATACTGCTGTAGTGGACAGCCTACTCCTAGACCACAGCTGGCTTGTGCCCACGACAGCCTCTTTTGCAGTAACAAGAACTATCTTAAAGGGAACATAGATTATGCCCCCCTTGCTGAGGGCAGAACAAGCTAGTGCCAGACATGCTGTTTCCAGCGCTGTGCCCCTTTTTCTGTAACATGCTGTAGTTTTAGAGTATTTAATGCTCAAATCTGCAGTCATTCAAAGAGTCAGTTTTTTTCAAACCCCGCCCATGTGAAGCTAGCCCCACCCACCTCAACTGATAAACCTATTCTTTGAATGGAGAAAAAGTAATAACGTAGTGGGTTGGCTAGATTTTGGTGGGGGGGGCAAACATACTCTGAATAAATTTGAGGGGTTAAAAGCTCTAAAACTACAGATCTTATGGGAAAAAGGGAACCAGCTTTGGGAAAACAGCAGGTTCCTAGCTTGTGCTGCCCTCAGCAAGGGGGGCATAACCTATGTGACAGGTTCATTTTAACACTAAACTCTCTAGAACTGAACTAACTACCTTTCTCAAAATGGCTGGTATATAATGGCTGCAGCTCCCTTATCTTTCCAGAATCCCATGGCTACTCCTAATTGACTGCAGTTTAACAGGTGACTGGCACTGAAGGTACCACTGGCACAGTATAGCTTTAGACAGATAAATATATAAGAAATATAGTCCATAACCAAAATATAAAACATTATGTACAGGGGTTTGTTTTATACCCCCTTTTTGTTCTATTTTTTTTCATTACAGCCACAAACTGAAATATATTTTACTGGGGTATGTCTCTACCAGCTTTGCATATAAAGAGGCTGGAATTTGTGTCCAGTATTATTTGCAGAACAGCTGTAGCTCAGTCAGATTGGTTGGTGAACATTTGTGAATAACAATATTCAAATAATGTCACAGATACTCAATGAGATTTAGGTCTGGACTTTGACTGGGCCATTTTGCCACATAAATATGCTTTGATTTAAACCATTCCTTGTAGCTTTGGATGTATGTTTGAGGTCATTGTTGTGAAAGTTTAACCTGTGCCCCAGTCTCTAGTCTTTTGCAGCCTCTTACAGATTTTTTAACAGGATTGCCCTGTATTTAGCGCCATCTATCTTCTAATATACTCTGAGCAGCTTCCCAGTCCCTGCTAAAGCAAATAAGGGACCTGTAAGCAAAAAATGTTCAAGTTTGATCTCTTCTGACCAGAGAAACTTTTTCCACATGCTTTTTGTGTTCCTTACACAGCTTTTTGCAAACTGTCAATAGAACTTCTTATGGCGTGCTTTCAAAAAGGACTTTCTTCTAGAGCCACTATTCCATAAAGGCCAGGTTAGGGGAAGTAAAGTTTAGTGTTTCCTGGGCGATTCTTGTATCGAGTTTTGGGATCACTGTAGCTTCTTCAGGGTACCTTGGGCCTCTTTGTTGCTTCTCTAATTAGCGTTCTAATTATCTATGATGTCAGTTTGGGGGTTTGGGGCAGTTTGGTGGGGTAACATTTGTGCCATCCCCTTTCCCTTTAACGGATATTTTTCTTTCTCTAACCTGCAAACGTTTCCCCAAAACTTTAACCCTGAGCTATTGGTGTTTTCCCCGGTTTTCATGATTCTGTTTGTTCATTAATGTTCTGTGAGGCCTTCACAAAATGGCTGTAGTTCTACTGAGAATAAATTACTTATAGATGAACTCATTATTAAATGGTGACCCCAAAGGTAATTGGTCACACTGGATTTTATTTACGGATATCAGAGCTCAAGGGGCTGAATACAGAAGCGTGTCACATTTGTCAATTTTTTTTAATTTGCAAAAATTTGGAAAAGCATGTACCATTTTTCTTACATTTTACAGACAACTGTTACTTTGTGTCTCATAAAATTTCAGTAAATACTTTTAAGTTTGTGGCTGTAACATTTAAAAAAGGGGAAAATTAAGGGGTAGATCTTCTGCAACCCTGTAGGTATATCAATCCATATTTAAAAAATAGAAAACAATACAAAAAAATACAGTAAAGGAGAATACTTCTATTTGGTGTTACACCAGTATAGTGCTGCAGAAGCAGGAGATAAGTTGGAGGTGAACAAGGTGTTACCCACTGCTTGATTCTTAACTATACAGTTACACATCAACATGGAGGCACAAACCCATTAGATGCCGCCTTTCAGCCTTAGTACACTTCATTATAACAGCTAGGTGTAGACCTTTACCTCTGCTTTTTAGACCTAGGATATTCTGGCCTTAAATTCCCGCAGAATTTCCCCTTAAGGTTTATAATATCCCCAAACTTCCCCTAGCCTTGCTACATGTCGATGATCTGTCTCTCGCTTTCTGGCGTTTGTGTCCTTTAGTTGAATCCCACCGATTTTTCAGTTGGCGAGAATAACTACCTTTTTATTTGTCTTTTTTACTTTAATTGCTGTAATTAAAGGAAACAGCTTCCTCAGCTTCACAGGTCTGCAATTTTCTCTCTTGGACCCTATGGCAAAAGTTAGTCTGTATGTGGGTCACAGCCAGTCTAAGCCCAAGGGGGTCACCTCCACTTTTGCTACAGAAGTGGAACGAACTGGAGCAGAACTAACTTGCCCCTCCCTACTACACAAAAATACATTTACATTATTTGATAGTGTGGACCACCCACAGAACACCACCAAACAACCCTAATGTTTTACATTAGGGAGTGACCTTTAAAGGGGTAGTCTAACCACATTCATGAGATTTAAACATATAGGCAAAGACTATTATTAATACAAATGAATTGCTGTTCTGATTTTGCTTCATTTCATTAGAACAGTTCTTATCTTCTGCTTGCTTAACAAATTTCTTAGTTATGCCCCCTCTCCGTCTAGGCCCTGGCCGGGATGGTCATGAGGGTTAAATCAATCCATGCTGTGTTTAATCAGCAGCACATGAGCTTATATATCTTTCTTACTAACAAACTTTAAGCCTTTAGAGCTCTGTAACCTTGTGTCCTGTTGTCAAGACCCCTTCAACTCCTAGCATAGAGAGTGAAAAAGTCTGTCATGCTCTAGAACCTCCCACAGCTTAAACAGGAAGTGGGAGCCTGAAGCTGACTGTGAAGAGTAGGCTCTGGGAAACTGCATGGTAAAAAAATTCTTTAAAATAAAACATATTCTCACTAGATAATGCAGACTACTGTGTTGAAATAATGTTTATTTTATTGACATAAACCATAGTGACATTGTTTTTTTCCATTATTCTTTTTATTCATACCACTCTAAGACCTGCATGCATTTATGTGCAAATGACTATGCTGGACTTCTACATTCTATTAAAATAATGTGCTTATCCCCTTTGGAAATTTATTCCCTTTTCAAAAAAGATAAATTTTTGGTCGCTCTGTCCGGACGAAAAAGTGGTCTTATCTAGCATTCGTGAAGCTAACATAATGCAGTACCTTGGTCTTATTGAGCAGAAAACTAACGAGCTTCTGGCCGCTCATTTTTTTCCTGATCAAAGGAGATGGAATAACCTCGTCACCACTTGTAGGAACATCACAGTACAAGGCATGGTTAGAATGGATAATCCACTATCAAGGACGAAGCATGTTTTACAAAATGTACTCAGTCTAATATATTCCCTTGTGAGCATAAACCAGCAGCAGGCTGAGAATGTGACCGTCATACGGGGATGCAATCTCTGTTCTATTCTAGAAACAATATTGTGAGTGGCCTCATTTTCTTCCAATATTTGCCAATGTTAAAAAAAAAATAGTTTTCACTGAACTCATTTTGTTACATTAGGAAGCATCTTAATTACATGCACAGACTAGTTAAGCCTAGTTTATACAAAGTGGATTCTTTACATATTAACTCCCAGAGCCCCCAGTGTTCCTTATTAGTTCAGCACAGAGAAAGTCAATGAAAGCAACATCTAATTACCCTAACTATTCAAACAAATTATTATAAAGGATAAATAATTTAAGGCTCTTAATCATCAGGACACAGACTTGGTTCGTCTCTGTCCTGATACTTCAGAAAGATGAGTTGGAGTGGTGGCCATACATGCACATTGCTCTCTTCACTGTCCTGATACTTCAGAAAGTAATATTTATCTTTTGACAGCCACATTTCACTGAAGGGACTGTTATGGTGGGCAATGTATTCCTGGCACTGTTTTGGTGGACACTGTATTCCTGGCACTTTATGTTGGCAGGTTTTGGTGGCGTGTATAGTGGCACTGTTATGATGAACCCTGTTATGGCTGGCACTGTTATGGTGGTCACTGTATGGCTGCCACTACTATGGTGAGCACTGTTATGATGGGCACATTTTGGGGGGCAAAGGGTTTTATGGGCACTGTTAGCTGGCCTGTCATGGGGGCACTGTAGGTTGCCTTGTTTATGGTGGGCACTAATATGTACTGTGATGATG
>JAODAL010066228.1:0-17864 GCA_025379985.1 Phyllomedusa bahiana | reverse complement strand
TTTTTTTTCCGGCATTTTTTAAATGTGGGAGTCATGCGGGTTTTGGGGGGCTCATGCTGGGGCCCCAGGAAAAGGGATATTCAATGTCCAGTTCAAGTAAAAATGATGGTTCAAATCATACGCCTTCGGCACTTTTCAATTTGTGGGTGATGCAGGTTTAAGGGTCAGGCTGTGGTACAAGACAGGGATAGTGAATGGTCTGTGACTTTTTTTCTGTGACTTTTATAACCTAAGTGTGTTGCCTAAGATGTAGCACGTATCCATTTGACTGTTGTGGATGTTAATTTCAGCTTCTCCAGCCTTGTTTGGGTGTAATAATGAAGGTATTGTTGCTCTCCCATAGACTTTAATGGTCATCGCTCATAATCGACGCTCACTATCGAAAAACCTTATCGATAGCGGCCGAATATCGACTATCGATCGATCTCGATAGCCAACGCAATCGCTCAACACTAATCTTGACAAAGGTCAGTCTCTCCACATTTCGGGTGCACAAGCGAGTTCTCCTTGGGGTAACGATGGCCCCCGCCGCACTGAACACCCGCTCTGATGCAACACTACTGGCCAGACAGGACAGCTTTTCCAGTGCAAACTCGGCAATTTGCGGCCACACATGCAGTTTGGCTGCCCAGTAATCCAGCAGATCTTCTATTAGGGTTGGCAGAGTGCTGTCCAAGTTGGCCACAACCTGCTGGTTCAGGGTCTGCTCCAGCTCCTGCTGCTGCTTGTGATTACCCTCCTCACTAGGCAGGTGAAGGAAGCTGCTCATCAATGACTCCAGACTTAGGCTGCTGCTCATGAAGCGGGTACTGCTCCTACCCTCCTCCCACCCCCACAGCAGCCGTGGCAGTGGTACGTGAGCGATGAGGAATCCCCCAGTCAGAGCTGCCAGAGGATGGACTATGGCGCAGATAGGCAGCAGCTAACTGACTACATAGGATTTCTTTATAGTACTTGAGTTTGTCCTCCCTCTCAGCACATGAAAAAAGGATCCCGTTTTGGACCAGTAGCAATGGTCCAAGAGGGTGGAGAACCAGAAGTCATAGTCATTTGACTATTCGGCTGTCACTAGCCAGGCAAATCAGCATGCAGTGGCCCTTCTGCACAAGTGACTCTGAAGGACTCCCTTCCTCCATACTGCCATAGTGTGTAGGGGGTCTTCTGCCTCGTCTTCCTCATTTCCTTCTACCTCCTCCGGCTTCTCCTCCTCTCCTGTCACCTAAGTAGAAAAAACACTCATTTTGCCAGACACTGCTTGTGCTCCAATGTTCTCCTCCTCCTCCTCTAGTTCAGCCCCCACCAGACTCATGTGGCCGTGAAAAGTCGTCGCCAAGTCTTCAATCCCCTGACCAGACAGATTTTGCAGCATCTGTTTTAGGACATGAGGCAGTGGAATGATGATATTCATCCCGTAGTCCTGTCGACTGACAAATAATCTGGCCTCCTCAAAGGGCCTGAGAAAATGGCAGGTGTCACGCATGAGCTGCCACTGGCTGACATAAAAATGACACAGGGGAGTACTTTGATCGTCAAGAAATCATTAATGGCATTTCTCTGTTCATACAGTCGGTCCAACATATGGAGGCTGTAATTCCAACGGGTGGAAAATCGCATATCAGCCTATGTTGGGGGAGGCCGTTTTGCCGTTGCAGCTCAAGGAGGGTGTGCTTGGCTTTGTGGGAATGGATGAAGTGCATGCAGAGATTCCTGGCCATTTTTAGAATGTCTTGTAGATGGGTGGAAGACTGGAGGATCCGTTTGATAACCAGATTGAACACATGTGCCATGCAGGGCGCATGGCACACCCCTCCTCGGTGCAGCATGGACACCATGTTCCTTCCCATGTCTGTCACCATGGTTCCGATTTGCAGTTGTCACGGAGAAAGCCACACATTGATTTCGTGTTGCATGACACGGAGCAATTCCTCCCCTGTGTGACTACGTTCGGCCAGGCAAACCAGGTGTAGAACTGCGTGACATCGCTGTTCCCTGCACATGTGGTATGATGGAGCAGCACTTAGACTTGTGGAGGCTGAGGTGGTGGTGGAGGCAGATATTGGAGCAGGATCAGCAGTTTGACAACGTGGAGGAGAAAGCGGCTTGGACTCCTGTCCAAGTTGCTGGTGTGGCTGGACAGGAAGCACATTCACCCACTGGGCAGTAAAGGACATGTACTGTCCCTGACCGTAGTTACAGCTCCACATGTCTGCGCTGCCATGCACTTTGGAAGACACCGATAGGCTCAAGGACTGGCCCACCTTCTGTTCTACATATTTGTGCAGGGCTGGTAATACCTTCTTCGACTCTCCAGCTCGGATCGGCACAAGACATTAGTTCTCTGAACGGTGCAGAGTCCACCACTTGGAAAGGGAAGGACTGCAGTACCACTTGGACAGGAGCACGGTCAGCTTCTGCGCCTTAGGATGGTGGATCGCATACTGCTGTCTCTTGGCAATCACCTCGGTGAACGACTGCTGGCACCATGAGTGGCGAGGAGCAGGAGCATCTGGACCAGTAGATGATGGGAAAGAGAAACAGCTCCCTTTAGCAGAGGTGGTGGAGCCTTGACTATCTAAAATGGAAGGCGTCCCCCGGGTGCTCTGCTGGGGGCAGGGGGGACCCCCACATCGAGACGTTTCTCCCAGACCACTGAATGTGAGTTGTATTGTTGACCGGGCCATAGTGCCAAGTTAGGTCCTGGCCACATTTCACTTTCGCCACAGTTTCTCATATACACATGTTCGGTCCTGGGTGTCTTGCCAAAAAAATCCCAAAAACCACGAGTAGGGGTTTTTAAACCACCAAAACGCTCCGCAGGGAACCGCAAAACCGGGCCGCTGCCTCTGTGAGCCCCTGTTTGGGTACTTTCTTGGGAAAACCCTGTGAAAAATGGGATGGTCTACCCCCCTGGTGTTTTTGGTTTTTCCCCCCTCTCACTGATGCCACCCTGCTGATTCACGGCCATACTTCCGACTTGCTGCCTGCGCTGCTGCCTGATGCGCAAGCAAACGCCCTCTTCTTCCGACGATGATGATGAAGCCCTTTCTTCACCCGACTCCCAAGTGTAATCGGCTACATTGTCATCGAGTAGTGTTTGCCTGTCACTGCTGCCCACCTCAATGGTCCGGTATGCAGAGCCGCCCACTCACAACATAACCTCCCATGCCACTCTCCCATCATTATTTGACCCCCTTCCGAAAGAAGCAGCAGATGTCTGCCCACATCTTCGTTGCCAAGTATGTTGACTGTCCTAAAACATTTTTCGCCTCCTTTAATAGTGGGCAGAGCCCCAGACCACATAGTAGTTCACTGGCTGAGGGAACGGAATGGAACAGAGGCGAGTTGAGGACCGTTGAGGGCCCCTGATCTGCTCAAGGGCCATGCCAGCTAAGGGTTCTGTCTGATGAACCCACAGACTCTTGGCTGGGGTTATCAGATGTCTCGGGGGGAAAGTGCATGACTAGTAAACCCCCTCAAAACTGTTGTCTTGGTGATAAAAAACAACGGCCACTAATGACACTGTAGCCTGGCCCACCCAGTACCCCTGCTGAAATTTCCACTTACTGTGTGCGCCCTTCCCTGTTCCGGAACATTTGTGCCACTGCCACTCCATGTAAAGGGCCTCCCACCTCTCTTCTGACGTACTGTTTTTTCCAAAATTTACAATACAACAGCCCTTGAAGATGTCTGATAAAAAAAATCATACCCCATATTTTACCAAATTACCCCACAAAACAAGAGGAGAAATGACCCCTTGGTAAAAATACCCCACAGAATGAAACCCAAAGGAATTCAGGTGTGTATGGGTCAGAAAAACACACACCCCCCCTGGATTTAATGGAGAATAACTCACAAACTAAAAAAAAACAAAAATAAAAAACCTGGTTAGGAAAGGTGGTTTTATGACACACATTTTGAAGGTCTTTTTACCCCAGTAGCCAAAAAATGGATTTGTTTTTGCCAGAGTACAGCAGCCATATGCTTGTGGGGAGGAGACACACTGACAAGTGGCAGAATTTAAGTGGCTTCCCCAATTTTTTAGGGGTGTGACTTACAAACCCATGGGGGCGTTGGGTTATGTCGCACATGAAAAATTAAGTGTTCCTTTCTTCCTCCCATATTCCTGCCCCATGTCATGCCAGTGCTCGCGGCCCTTTTACAAAAAAAGACGATTCGTTCCCCCCCAAATCACCATAAAAAATTTTGCTGCACGGTCGGAGTAGTGGGTCCCTGGACCACTGCAAGCATGGGAAAGCCACGCCGGGAGCGGAATTTAATTCTCCCGGGTTTCACCAGAGCCCCCGCAAAACGGGGGGGACTTGCTGCGGGGGGAGTTACCCCGGGGCGCTACCCCCCGATGTGACTTGCTTGCAGAGGCAGCCGAGGTGTACATTACATTATACTATTATAAAATCACCTTGGGGGTTTTCTCACCATGCAGTTTCACACCCAGCTTTAGAATTACAATTTCTGGTTAGGTTGTGGGTGGGTCTATAATAGTAATTAACATCCTATCTATTCCTGTTACAGTGAAATGAGTGCTGGAGATTTATAAATTGTAGTAAACAAGGCTACAAAGCTCTAAAGGGTTAAAGCTTGTCATTTACTTAGGCAAATAAACTATGTTGCTTGAGATAAGCCTGCAGAGAGTAATTAACCACATTCAAACAGCACCTTGTGGAGCAATTAGATAAGAGACAAAGGAGAGAAAGGTGGGGTGAGGTGGTCGGTAAGCAGAGAAACCTATAAATTTTGAGTGGAGATAAAATCTTCTTTATCTCCTGACCAAAGCAAAATCAAAACAACAATTTATTTGATTATAGTCTTAATTTACCTTTCCCTACATGTTAAAACTAATCACTGAGTTGAGAAAACCCATTTGAAGGTGTATTCTGGTAAAGTTCAATTTCTTTTAAAAAATAGCAGAAAAAGAAAAAAATTCCCAAAAAATATAGTAATTTTTAGCGAAAAATTTGTAAAAGGCTGCGCCAGAATCTGATTTTTAATCCTGAAAATGGGCCCCCTGTCCGTTAGATTTGTAATCAAGTGCTTTCTAGTATTAGGCGCATTGCAAAGTGCCCGCCGAAATTTCTATCGCAAAAGCGAGGGGCGTCTGGAGCGTGTACCTAAAACCCCTGAAGCTACACATTTATGACTTTTGATCAGCAAATCCAGGCGCATTGCTGCTGGAACAGGTAAACCACTAAATGTGGTTTACCTGAGAAAACACTCCAGTTCTTAGGGGCTTGTTCACAGCTCAATGGCTGAACTAAAATGAACCCATTTTTTGTATGTTTTTTCTGTAATTGTTAGTGTGGGGACCCCAAAAGTATGGGAGCCGTAAAGAGGCTTGTGAGCTTGTGTTTGGGGCCCAATCCCAAAAATCCTTCATATTTAAACCCCTTTAAAACGCCTTAGAGTACCATTTCGTCCGGGTCGTTTGGGTGAAAACGCCCGGGGACGTATGGATACTCCTGGGATCGCGCGAATTTAAAAGCAGAGTTCCGCGATCGGCCGGGGGTTGTCAGCGTAAAGCGGGGGGGGGTTAACCCCTTAATTATCGCGACTGGGGGCGCAAAAAAACTAAGGGAGACCAGGAGGAGATCGCTCCCCCTGCGTCTCTGTCGGCGGCAGCACGCACGATCGGGCGTCCGTGCGCCCCTGCCCTCTACAGACAGCACGGAAGGCAAGAATCCCTTCCGGGTTGTCTTGACGTCACGGCCCGGCCGTGCCCTGTGGGCACCCCCCGGCATCGTGACTGACAGTTGTCATAGGAACCATCATAGAAACAAGCTTGCAGGGTTCCTATTGAAATGAGAGATAAAAAGATCTCTCATTAAAATCCCTAGGGGGAAAAAAAATAAAAATGGGGGAAAAAGTGAAAAAAAAAGTAAAAAAAAAGTGAAAAACAAGTAAAACACAAACCAAAAAATAAAAAAAAAATACGTACACCGCCCTTTTCCCCTTTACAAACGCCAATCCCCAAAAAAGCAAAAAAAATAAGTACCCATTTTGGGGTATCGCCGGGGTAACGACCTGCCCTATAAATCTTTCATGTTAATTTAAACCCTGTACGGTGAACGCCGTGAAAAAAAAAAAAAATTTCCCAAAATTTAAAAGATTAATTTCATCCCGCAGCACTTAAAATGGAAAAAAAAAACGTTTAAAAAACTCCTAAAACGCCAAATTTTGTCCCAATTTAAAAACGCAGTTCATCCCGAAAAAAAAACCCTTAACAGCTTGTATACGGAAAAAAAAAATTGTATAGCTCTCAAGATAGCGATGCATAAATATTTTTTACCACTAAAAAAAACTTTTTTTTTTTTTTTTAAAAGTGCTTCACATAAAAAAAAACTATAAAAAAGGGGTACGCCATAATCGTAGGCCCCAAAGATTAAAGCTAACTTAACGGATATGCACGGTGACCCCTGTTAAAAAAAAAAAAAAAAAACACTATAGGTTTGCATATTTTCTTACCCTGGCCTCCAAAAAATGGATTTAAAAGCGATCAAAAAGCTTGTCCCCCAAAAAAGATATAAAAAAAACGAAATCATCTCGCAAAAAACAAGTCCCTACACAGCCCAAGCAAAAAAAAATTTTAAAATTATGGCTCTCAGGACTAGGCGAGGGAAAAACGTATTTTCCTGGTTGAAAAAAAGTGTTTTTATTGTATAAAAGCATAAAAAACATAAAAAAATATAAAAAATTGGGTATGGGTGTAATCGTTTTGATGTGGTAAAGCTACCATGTATAAACGTTAGGGACGCTATAAAAAAAAAAAAATAAAAAACACTCCAAGTTGCGTATTTTTTTTCAAAAATCTCAGAAAAGCCTTAATAAAAGTGAACATAGATCATTGACCCCAAAATGGTACAAAAAAAAACTTCACTACCCCGCAAAAAAACAAGCCCATAACAGCTTGCAAAGCAAAATAAAAAAGTTATGGCTGTCAGAATGGAAACAAAAAAACGCAATTTTTTTTAGACGTATTTCTACTGTGTAAAAGTAAAAACAGAAAAACTATAAAAAATCTATACATTGTAATTTTCCGACCCCATGAAAAGTTTCACATATTTACACTGCAGGGGAATGCTGAAAAATTTGAAACTCAAAAAACAAGACCGAACTGCGTTTTTTTCCTCCCATTTTTATTGCCCAATGCTAAAAAAAAAACTAGCAACATGTGCATCCCCAAAAGCACGTAACCCCTAGATAGATCCCTGAGGGTGTTTAATCCAAAATGGGGCACTTCTGGAAGGTTTCGCCTTTCTGTATTTGGGGGCTTTCAAATGCGAATGGCCCCACCAAAAATTTCGTTCCAAAAGCCAAATAGCGCTCCCTCCCTTAAGCCCTGCCCTGGCCCAAACACATTTACACCCACATGAGGGTATTTCCCAACTTGGGGAAAAAAATTTCTTTAAAAAAGTTTTAGAGTTTTTTTTCCAGGATTTCCTTGTATATTGAAACATTTTTAAGTAAAATTAGGGGTTTTTGAAAAAATTTTTTTTTTAATTTTCACAGCCTTATGCTAAAAAAAAATTTTTTGAATCACCTGTGGGTCTTATATCAATGCACCCCTGGATATATTCTTAAGGGGTTAGTTTCCCAAATGTGGTCTATTTAGGGGGTTTTTTAAGTTTTAGCCCTTTGGGGCCCCAAACCCGAAATGGGCCTAATAAAATCTTATTGAAAATGAGACCCAAGTATAGAGGTGCTCTCCCATTTGGGGCTTTGGGTGGCCAATAATGATGGGCCACATAGGGATTCTCTAAAAACGGAAGACCCGGGGAATTGATATTAAGTTTCATTTACCTAGCACTTTTTCCGTTTCCAGTGAATAATGGGTAAAAAAATTTAAAACGCAAAAAAAGTGAAAAAATTTGAAAATTTAACCCCTACTTTGTTTTTTTAATTTTTTGTGAAATATCTGAAGGGTTTTGAAACTTCCCAAATAGTGTTTTTTAAAAACGTTAAGGGGGGTAGTTTTCATTTTGGGATACTTATGATGGGATTAAAATGCGGGGCCCCCCAAAGCCACGTCAGAACTGGGTGGTCCTAAAAAAAGTATATTGAAATTTTCTTGAAAATGTGAGAAATTATACTAAAATTTCTAACCCTTAAGTCGTTTTTAAAAAAAAAAAAAAAAGCATTTAAAAAAAAGATCCCCCTATGTGGAATATGGTAATGCTATTTTAAAAATATTTTGTGGTGAAAATTATTGTCTTGCACGCAGAAATTTTTCAAATTTCAAATCGCAAATTTTTCCAAAAATTTTTATGAAATTTTTGATATTTTTCCAACAAACAAGGATTGTTGGTTTAAAAAAATTCTTACTAAATTAAGCACAAAGTGTCACAGAAAACAATTCTGAGTCACTGATAGGTAAAAGTGTCAAAAAGTTTTTCTCAATAAATTTACATTTAGATTTCAAAAATAGGGTGTGCGGGAAAGGGCAAAAAAAGGCTGGGGCCTTAAGGGGTTATTTTTTTTCCCCGTATGTCATTTTTTTTATTTGCCAACAGTTGGGACAAAGCGGCCTGTATTGGAGTTAGAAAAGTGGGCGCTCGCCTGTTAATAGTATGGGTGTCACTAATTTTGGGTTTTAAACAGCATGGGGTACCAAAACCCTATCTATATTTATGGCCCCCCTTTTGTATCGCTTTATTAATGCAATTTTTAGTACCCCAATACCCCCCCTGCATGAGGTCTGTGAGTGGGTGTTTATTGGTAGCTTTGCGTTTTGCAATCTCCCCGCATTTACTGTGGCTTTTTGCATGCTGGTGGAATAGGTGTTAAGTTGGTGTGCAGTTTTTTCATCGCTAAAAAAATTTTGCTGCACCGTGATCTTTTTCCGTTTTTGCATAAAAACCAGAGTTGCTAGCTTTTTGGGGGCAATTTTTTTCAGCCTTGAGCCCCTAAGAAATGGAGGGTTTTTTAGTAGAATGTCCCCTTTTTTTTATTTTTTTTTTTTTGTGGTTTACCTGAGCCCGAATTTTTGCTTGATTAAAAAATTCAGGTACATTCTACACAAAAAAAGGCCCTTGGGGCCAAAAAATTCATAGCCGCTATATTTTTTCAATAGTTTCCCACATAATGACTCATTAATAACCGCCTAAAATGTCATGTTTATAAGTTGTTGCCTATGGTTATAATATGTAGTTCGGTTTCACTTTGCTGGTCAAGCATGTTCCATTCCAGAAGAGGATGAAAGGAGATTAAGTGGAAAATATTCTTAAAGGTTCAGCTGTAGGGGAATACAATATGAGATGCAGGAAGGTGGGATTTCATCCCAAGCCCGGGGGAAAACAGGGGAGGAGAAAAACTTGTTAAATGTCAGAAATGCATGATGAGAAATGTAGTTTGATACCCGCATAGGCTGCTGCTGAAGCAACGCCCAATCTTGCTGTGCTGAGAAGGAATACATAGGGGGCAGAAGTGTGGCAAAAAAAGATATAGAAATGTTTAAGATGTAGGATTAGTGCTATATTGTTGCTCTGTGTATGAAGACGCTACAGCCTACTCTCTTGTCTCTCTTTCAATTAGTAAAGACTGATTTTGTAACATTCTTTTTAACAACCTGCTCCATAAATATAAAAGAATACAGTAGTGAGTGTGATGTGGTTTTGTATATATCTTATATAAGTGTGTGGTCATCCACAGTCTCCTTCTTTTACCAGTCACCTTCACAGGTTCTCGATGTCAAGCTTCTTTTGCAGAGCTGGCTGGTAGAGTATTTCTATCCTGAACAGTCCTCTCAAATTTCACCACTTACAGTATTTTTTCCATTCCAAAATAGAATCAGTTATTGATCAGCTGTGTTAACAGAAACCCAAAGGGGCTCCTTTGGTAACACACTCTTTCAACTGCTATAGATCCCACTAGTCTTTTATTATACATACTAATTAGATTCTCGGAATACTTTACAATCCCAAAAATACATCAGAAGACAACTTTTGGATTTTGGTGTTTTAGATATTTTAATAATTATTACTATTATTTGTATCTTATCACATTATCATCATACTATACTATAAACTATATCAACGTTTCCAAAAACAATGGATCCACATATGAATTATACTAAGACCTTATACAGTATATAAATCTACTCATTTATATGCATATCATTACACAGTTCATCCTTTTATTATGATTTCAACGGCTTATAGTTTCCATTTTTTAAATTGCTACATTTGAAAGGAAAAAATAAGGCATTAGTTTTTTAATATATGTTAATCGATCATAAATTGACCAATTTATTCATTATGCTTATTGTACTGTTCTGGCAACTGAGCATTATGGGTCTAATGCATACTTGTCTACTTGTGAAAGTGGGAGATTCGAAAGGGCGGCGCGCAGTTAAAAAATTTGCATGATCACGCCCATCTTGTTTGTGAGCCATGCCCCTTCAAAAAGCCACACCCACTCCACCTAACTGCATAACGGCTGTGGAAGAAAGCCAGGTTGTTGCTCCCACTAGCCAGGTAGATGCCCCCTCTAGTCAGGTAGTGCCCCCTATAGCCAGGTAGTAGCCCCCTTTATCCAGGTAGTGCCCCTATAGCCAGGTAGTAGCCCCCTTTATCGAGGTAGTACCCCTTATAGCCAGGTAGTACCCCTTATAGCCAGGTAGTATCCCCATATAGACAGGTCGATGCCCTGCAGCCAGGTAGTGCCCCCTTGTAGCCAGGTAGTGCCCCTATAGCAAGGTAGTTCCTCCTATAGCCAAGTAGTGCCCCCTATAGCCAAGTAGAGCCCCCTTGCAGCAAGGGAGTGTCCCTTGTAGCCAGGTTGTGCCCCCTTGTAGCCAGAAAGTGCCCACTTACAGCCAGGTAGTGCCCCTATAGCTAATAAAAAT
Source organism: Phyllomedusa bahiana (assembly GCA_025379985.1). Taxonomy (NCBI): domain Eukaryota; kingdom Metazoa; phylum Chordata; class Amphibia; order Anura; family Hylidae; genus Phyllomedusa; species Phyllomedusa bahiana. The sequence continues at coordinate 7,009 of JAODAL010066228.1, read as the reverse complement.
AAAATAATAAAACTACTTATCTCACCAGGTTCCCTGCAGCACGTATAGCTCCAGACATCTCCTGGGTCGGCAGCCGCTGCCGACCGAGAAAACTCAGCATCACAAGGGGTGTGAGTACAGCCATGCGTCACACCCCTTGTGACATTGACCTGTATGTACAGCGCACACCGGGCACTGTACATACAGGGGAGAAAGCAGGAGGGGGAATGATCACTCCTGCCTTCTCCCTGTACGAGCAGCTGCTTGGAATGTGCAGCTGCTGACTGACACTGTGCGGCCATGGCCACACAAAGTCAGTGAGAATCGCGGGGCGGGTGGGGCGCCCGCCTCACCCGCCTGTAGGAATGGCCCGGCAGTACCGGATAGCGCCCTGATGCTAGTCTAGCGCCGCGGTCATTTAAAGAACCCTTGTTGACTCTTCCGGGGGGGGTAGGAGGTGACCCCCATTAGCGGGAACCCCTCACCCAAATCGGGAGAGTGGGCATGTATGGTCTTATGTATGAAAACTGTATAACAGTAAGGCCGGCTTTCTTGCCCATAGCAACCAATCATAGCTCAGCTTTTAATTTTGCGGAGCACTGTATGAAATGAAAGCTTTGCTCTGATTGGCTGCTATGAACAACAAAGATAGTCTTATTGCCACACAGTTTTCATACATAAGGCCCTATATATTTCACAGGCTATTATTGTATTTCAGCACAGTGCTCAATAAAATAAATGATTTTCTAACAATGAATCATCTGCTTATTGTTACTCCTTTGTTATTCTGTCATTCATCAAACCTTAAAACATATGGATGCAAAGAAAAAAATGCTAATTTTTTAAAATCACATTTTTATTAAAGAAAACAATATATGCAATGTATGTGACAATTGAGTAAAAATAACACTGACAATGTCAGACAAAAGGTGCTGTGTAGTGATGACATCACGCAGTGGCGTAGTGACGTTATTGCATCACGTCACCCCGGCTCGAGGACAGAGGAACTAGTTGAAAAGCAGGGGAACAGGGACAAGTATGTTTTATTTTCTAGATTTTATTTCAATTACTATAAAGATGGAATCAAAAGCGTCTATTCCTACCTAACTAATAGGGGCCCTAACAGTGGCCAACATACCTATCTACCTACCCAACAGAAGCCTATATCAGGGATGTTTTAACAGCAGTATGGGCCCCTGGGTATATCGGCCCACTGTAGGTTGATAGGTATAACTGTGCCCTGTAGATATATATGCCTCCTGTAGGGAGATAGGTGTGTAAATATGTCCCCTGTAGGTATATATACAGCCCCCTGTAGGTAGATATGTAGGTATACATATGACCCCCTGCAGGCAGGTGTGCAGCCCTGTTTAGGTTTTAAAGGTCCACCTGTAGGTTTATTTGGGAACCTGTAGGCAGTTGTGTTGTCCCCTGTAGGTTTATATGGGTCCCTGTAGGCAGGAGTGTGACCCCAGTAGGTTTATATGGGCAACTATTGGTAGGTATGCGGCCCCTTTAGGTTTATATTGGTCCCTGTAGGCAGGTGTGAGTCTCCCTGCAGGTCTATATGGGCCCCTGTAGGTAGGTATACAGCCCCTTTAGGTTTATATGAGCCTCTGTAGGTAGGTATAGAGCCCCTGTAGGTTTACATGTGCCCCCATAAGTTTATATGGGCCCCTGTAAGCAGGTGTTTGGCCCTCTGTAGGATTATATGTGCCCCACTAATGGATTATTAAAAAATGGTACTCACCTCTTCGCTGAGGAGCTGGCTGCAGGAGCTATCATCTAGTGTAAGCTGCGTGACTTCATCACACTGGCCGAGGACCGCCTGGGATAGACTGCCTCCTCTCCTTCTATGTGGTGCCGGCTTTCACTGCTGGCTGCCGGCACAAGACTCTTTACAGCGCAGGCAGGCCTTCAGTGAAAGAATATCGCTCTGAGCTCCTATTTTCTCTAGGCAGGGTGGGCGGCTACCCAGGCGGGCACCCTGTGCTCATTGGGTCCCAAGGCAGTCATTTACCCTGTCCAATGGAAAAGACAGCCCTGGACTATATACATACCTACCTAATAGAGGCCTATTTACATACATTCCTAATAGGGAGCCTATATATTTGCCTAACTAATTGGGGCCTATGGAGCGCATGTTTCCGCCAGTTTTACGGCGAAATTTGCGCCTCATGTATGTCAGTGCTGAGGTGCGCTCATACATGCGGTGTAAAGTCCGCCGCACCTCGCCAATGTGTGAGGCGCAGTGCGGGACTTAGGCGCAGTGTGGGACTGAGCCTAAGATTCGCCGCCCGAGGTATTGCGATCACACATGCGGTGTAAAGTCTGCCGCGCCTCGCCAGTGTGTGAGGCACAGTGCGGGACTTAGGCGCAGTGCGGGACTGCGCCTAATATTCGCCGTCCGAGGAGGTGCGCTCATACATGCGGGGAAAAGTTCACCGCGCCTCGCCAGTGTGTGGGGCGCAGTGCGGGACTTAGGCGCAGTGTGGGACTCCGCCTAACATGTATTCCGATTAGAGACAGGCTGGAAATGAGCGAGAAATCATTAAAGATGTCCGTGCGGCATGGAGTATGAATCAAAAAATCGCCTTTATTAGGTGTAAAACATTCTCTGAAAAAGAGCTCAAACCTACTAAAAAAATACATAAATAAAATCACTTTCCAAAAATCAAGAACGGCGCTACATCGGAAATTTGGATATTGAAAATTGCAATGAAATACAGTAATTCAAATTCTGTAAGCTATTCTCATTGGTCGGCAGAAACCAGCCAATCAGAATAGGAGTGACAGTGAACCATTATAACCTATGGAGAAGTATTGACCAATCAAAATCAAAGGCGGGACAGTTCAAAATACCGTAAAAATGCAGAAAAGAGCTGATTGGTTGAGCTAGCGGGGGCTTGGCTATCCCGGCCAATCAGAGCGTGAGCTACTTTCTCCCATTGTAGTCTATGGAGAGATGGGGGCACTGAAATCTCAGCTCCGTGCGGCATGGAGTATTAGTAAATAAATCGCTTTTATTAAGTGTAAAATATTCTCTGTAAAAGAGCTGAAACCTTCTATAAAAATACATAGATAAAATCCCTAACAACGCTTTTGTCGCCTAGACCGGCGCAACATCGGGAATTGGGATATTCGAAATTGCCGGGAAATACAGTAATTCAAATTCTTTAAGCTCTTCTCATTGGTTGGCAGAAACCAACCAATCAGAATAGGAGCGACAGGGACCCATTATAACCTATGGAGAAATATTGACCAATCAAATTCAAAGGCGGGACAGTTCAAAATAGAGTAAAAAGGCAGAAAAGAGCTGATTGGTTGAGCTAGCGGGGGCTTGGCTATCCCGGCCAATCAGAGTGCGAGCTACTTGTCCCATTGTAGTCTATGGAGAGATGGGCAATGAAATCTCGACTCTCAGCGCCGTGCGGCATGGAGTATGATTTAAAAAATCATTTTTATTAGGTGTAAAATATTATCTGAAAAAGAGCTGAAACCTTCTATAAACATAAATCAATCAAATTACTAACAATGCGTTTGTCGCCGAGACCGGCGCTACATCAGAAATTGCGATATAGAGAATTGCCGGGAAATACAGTAATTCAAATTCTTTAAGCTCTTCTCATTGGTCGGCAAAAACCAGCCAATCAGAATAGGAGCGACAGTGAGCCATTATAAGCTATAGAGAATTATTGACCAATCAAATTCAAAGGCGGGACAGTTCAAAATACAGTAAAAAGGCAGAAAAGAGCTGATTGGTTGAGCCCAGGCGGCAGATATGAATCCACCAATCATATGTAGTGTGTCTATTCTGAATAGAGAAAGAAGGGTGCGATAGAAGGGCGCCCTAAAAGTTATTACTGTCTATGGGAAATATTCTAGTACTGTGATTGGTTGGGAGGAAGAGGGGCTCGTCCAGCTTAGTCAATCAGCGGCTGAGCTACCTTCTCATAGAGTTCTATGGGGAAAAGAAATGCAGAGCGAGCTCTGTTTGTGATTGGCTAAGTTAAAAGAGGCGCGGTTATTTGGACCAATGGGAGAGCGAGCGACGCTCTTATGGGTTTTCTAATGCAATTTATAATAAAACTGTACATGGCTGAAATCAAATGATAATACTCCCAAAGTTTTACCGATCTGTATATAAAATGAACAATAATATGGGGGTAACGAAAAATATTAATTCAATAAATTCATTTTTATTTCTTTATTTTCATTACACCCATACTATTGATCATTGGATAATCAGTGTAGACAATAGATAAGTGTCCAAAAATGTCACCAGTGATGGTGAAGGGATCTCATTGGCTGCTGCAATCACATGACCCTGTTCTATGTATTACACTGTATTTTCTGTTGAACACCATTTCCAGTTCAAGCTCAGTACTGAACACACTGCTCTCTGTGTCTGCATGCTTGAATGCATGCAGGCACCCCATTTCACAGCAATTTTAGAAAGGAAAAGCTGTTAGTTAGATAACTTAGAGGGTGGGGAATAGTAAGCTTAGGAAATTATACACAGCAAAAGTTAGGGAGTTTTAAATTGCTGCCTGCATCTTTTACATCTTTCACATGCCCAAAAGTGCATGTCTGTTGTTTTGGGGGTACAGCCAGTGGAGAAGACACAGTTGGTACTGTTGCAAATTATAGGGATTCAAGAACAGTTGTAATTTGTTGTTTTGCTGCCAGGGTTCTTCCATAAGACCCCGTTCAACAGATGTTCCATAGAAAAAAATCTATTTCTAATCCTATTTGTTAGTTGTAAATTATAGGGATTTAAGAATCTTTGTTTGCTTTTTGCTGCCGGGGTTCTTAAATAAAAACCATTCAACAGTTTGTTCCTGAAAAAAATCTATTTCAAATCCTTTTTTCTATTGAAAATTTAGGGATTTAACAATATTGGGTTTTTGATGTCTTGCTCCAGGGTTCTTTCCTAAGAAAACCATTCAAAAGATATTCCATCGAAAAATTAATTTTAACCCCGATTTGCTAGTTTCAAATGAAGGTATAAAAAAACACTTTTCGCCATGTTTTTTCCATAAATCCCTTCTACAATTTTCCCATAGAGAAAAATCTATTTCTAACCTTTTTGCTAGTTGCCAAATTTTAAAGGGATTCAAGAAACTCGGATTTGCTGTCTTTTCTGTCAGGGTTCTTCCATAAGACCCCATTCACAATATTCCTAGAAAAAATTCTATTTCTAAACCTATTTGCTGTTCAATTATAGAAATTCAAGATCAATTGTTGCCAGGTTTTTCCATAAGACCCCATTCTACAGAATTTCCCTAAAAAAATTTTTTTCTAAACCTATTTGCAGTTCAGAATATAGGTATTTAAGAACAGGGGAAATGGTGCAGGCGGGGAAACAACGGGTCAGTGATAGAAAACAAAGGGTAGTAATTAATGGGAATATCAACTGGATCCCTGTTACTGCGGGGTACCACAGGTTATAATGGGGCCCTAAACCCTTAAATTTTTTTAAATTAAAGATCTTCACATGGATTGGGACAGTAGAATTCGATCTTTGGATATACTAAGTTCTTAAATAATCAAAAAAAAAAAGAGGATAATGTGTTATTAAAAGGGACTGGATAAGTTGGAGTCCTGGGCAGATAAGTGGGGAGATGAGGGTTTAACTCAGATAAATGCAAGGTTATCACATGGGGAAAAATCCATTTCATGATTACATGTTAAACGGAAAAATGCTGGGAAAAAGTGACATGAAGAAGGACTTGGGAATCTTTGTGGACATTAAACTTAATTGTATACATCTAATACAAAAATCAGTGGCACACTAAAAACTAAGTGAAACATCAAGGTATATCGGAATATTGGAAATGCATTACTGCTAAGGAAAATATGAAAAACCTGGGACTCTTAGTTCACAGTTTTTGATCAAAGATTGTATTAAGCTCACCGCCCAATAGCGTCAAGGGGATCACTTAGTTTTTAGTGTGCCACTGATTTTTGTATTAGATGTATGCTATTGCCTTTTCAGTGTGCACCTATGCTTACGTTTTTCAAAATATATTTTAGATGTGCACAGCCTAATTAACTTTTTTAGTAAACTTAATTGTAGCATCCAGTGTCAGGCCGCAGCTGCCAAGGCAAATAGAATTATGGAGTGTATTAAAAGGGGCATAGATGCACATGTTGAGAACATTATTCTCCCATTATATAAGTCACTGGTTAGACCACACATTGAATATTGTGTACAGTTTTGGGCACCAGTTCACAGGAAAGACATTGTAGAGCTTGAACAGGTACAAAGTTGGGCAACAATAATAGTAAAAGGATTGGGTGGACTATAATACCCAGAAAGATTTGCAAGATTAGGGTTATTTAGTTTAGAGAAAAGATGGCTTTGGGGGGACATAATAAATATGTTTAAATATATTAAAGGTCAATATAGAGATCTCTCTCAAGATTTATTTATACCCAGGACTGTATTCAGAACAACGCGGCATTCTCTATGTCTTGAGGAAAGAAAGTTTCTACATAAACATAGAAATGGATTCTTTACTGTTAGAGCGGTGAGACTGTGGAACTTTCTGCCAGAAGAAATTGTCATGGTGAATTCAATAACAGAGTTCAAAAAGGGTCTGGATGCATTTCTGGAGCATAACAAGTTATAACAAGTTATAGTGACTAAGATTCTGGAAAAGGGGCGTTGATCCAGGGATTTATTCTGATTGTCAGATTGGAGTCGAGAAGGAATTTTTTTCCCTAAAATGTGGAAAATTGGCTTTTACCTCATGGATGTTTTTTGCCTTCCTCTGGATCAACACTTTGGCAAAATAGGCTGAACTGGATGGACTTCAGTCTTTTCTCGACCTTACTAACACTTATGATTTGCTGTCTGGCTGCCAGGGTTCTTCCCTAAGACTCCATTATAAAGGTATTCCATAGAAAAAAAAATCTATTTCTAATCCTATTTGCTAGTTGAAAATTATAGGGATTAAAAACAATTGTTGCCAGGATTCTTCCATAAGACCCCATTCTTCAGATATTCCATAGAAAAAATTTCTAT
>JAODAL010066227.1:0-17865 GCA_025379985.1 Phyllomedusa bahiana | reverse complement strand
ACCGCCCCGGACTCTGTCCTGTACCGACCAGCACAGACCATCTGCCTGTCCAAAAGCCCATACCGTTGAGGATCGGGGTTGGTTCCTCACCACATAACAGTACCGCGAGAGGAAGGTCGAGATATCTTGGGCTGGTATATGCGGGTTACGCAAGGAGACAGTTATCCGCTTCTCCTCTTTCTGCATGGGGCAGCTCCCCACGAAACGAGAGAAGGGCGAATCGGTACGGCGGTCTTGACGGCCTCCCAGTACCTTCTGCAAGCGCTGATGGAAGCAAAAGTCACATAGAAAAGGCCGGTAACAAAAGCTTGGACACTGAGGGTTTCGGCCCGACATGAAGCCCTGGTCCACTATCATCTTTTTGCAAAACACGTCCGCAGACATGTCAGGCGTCCTACCATACCACCTCTCGAAGTTTCAGCGCCACCGTCTGCCTCATCCACGGTTCCAGTTTAGGAGCTCCGTGGCTGGGGTTTCGGGTGGCCTTCGCCTGAGAGGTTTCTGGGAGGCAAGATGGAGGGACCTGGGCTGCAGCCGAGCCGCATGCTGACTTACCATCGGAGGTGGAGGGGCTGGATCCTTTGTCCTGGGCCGCATGGACCGGGGAGGTGCGGCTGCCTGGGCTTCGGCTCCGGCCCGTCTGGGAACCTCCAACTTCTTTGAGGCCTTGGGAGGAGCCATGGATCCTCAGACAAAGACTGCAAAGGGAGTAAGCAACAAAAGATTTCTTCTGTGGGGGCTACTGCCGGGGGGGCAGGGTCCTCACTCCTGGTCGAGGGGGGCAGAGATTCTCCCGGGGAGCTTTCTCTGCAGCAGAAAACAAGGGGGCGTCGAAAAGCTCCTCAGCGAAGGGGGCAAGGGTCCTCGGCGTCGGGGGCAGAAAGAAGAAAGCCGGGTCTTCTTGGGGGGCCTCGAACAAAGTAAGGGGGTTCCTCCGGGAAGCCGGGGGGGTCCTCAAGCAGGGGGTCTCCTGGAAGCAGGGGTGTCCTCGAAGCCAAGGGGGTCTCCTCCTGGAAGCCGGGGAAATCCTCAAACGAAGTAGGGGGGCGTCCTCAAGAAGCCGGGGTTCCTCCTCCTCCACGATGCAGGGGTCCTGTAGTCCCTTCGGGTTGCTGTCGTCGTCTCCTCCTCCTCTTCTGCGGGGTCTCCTGGAAGTCCTCCTCGGTGATCGCTGGAACCGGGATTATTCCGCCTTGTGTTTTCAGCTCTTTTCAGATCCTCAAGCTGTAGATCGATTCTTAAAAGAACAGATTTATCTACACTTGATCTTAGCCAAGAGGCCGAGAACCTGCTTGTTGGAAGGCTGACCTCTTTCTTTCCCCCACCCTGCAGCAGGATGAGCACAACCAAGAGCCCGTACGGTTCCTTTCTAAAATCCACCTGGTGAGGAAGGGCTCGGAGAGCTTCTCTCTCGGCCACACTTTTCGTTGCCCAGCTCCAGAGAAACCCCAAGCTCCCACACACCAAAAGAAGACACCCTCCCCGCACTCCACTGCCTCTTGTAGCTTTTTCCCTTCATTTTCGGACTGTCGTTTGCATTTTACTGGGCGCCCGGGCGCGCGGTGACCGTTCTCTTCCGCCATCCCTGGGAAAAGACCTAAAGCTGCTAGGTTGGAACCTGCTTGTTGGAAGGCTGACCTCTTTTCTCTCCCCCACCCTGCAGCAGGGATCGAGCACACCCCTTCTGCCAGCTGAGGGACCGCACGCCTGCTACTCTCCAGCGGGCTGCAGATCTCTTTTGGCTGGCTGGGCTGGTGATGGGAGCTGCAGGACAGCACTCCTTTGCTGCTCAACTGCAAAGCAGCTGCTCGGGCCCGGCAAGCCTTCTCCCTGACGCGTGTGCGTGTGTGCCCTCGGCCCCTTCCCAGGCACGGCCACGTGGATACTTGCGCGCCTCCTCCTCCCCCATCTCCGCCCCCCTCTAAATGCAAATGCAAATCCAGCGAGGCTGCAGTGCATCTTGGAAGTGCTTAGCCTTGATGGCAAGCTCGAGGGCTGCGGGCGGAGTAAAAGACGGGGTTCGCGCTGCTCCCTGTGGCCGGCCACGCTCGGGCCCCCCTGCGCAGGCTCCTTGAGGGCACCTTGGCAGAGGGCCAGACGCTCGCCGCGAGTGAGCACCACTGCCTCCGAGCGCCGCTGGCCGGGCAGGCGCAGAACAACTCATACTTACCTGGCAGGGGAGATACCATGATCACCAAGGTGGTTCTCCCCGGGTGAGGCTCATCCATTGCACTCCGGGTGTGCTGACCCCTGCGATTTCCCCAAATGCGGGAAACTCGACTGCATAATTTGTGGTAGTGGGGACTGCGTTCGCGCTTTCCCCTGATTCGCTCTGGTTCAAAAACAGTGTTTGTTTGCTTGCTCCCATCTCATCGCATCTCATCTCGGCCTGCCTGCCTGCCTGCCGCAGAAGGGTGCCTCGCCTTGCAGCCTCTTGCTGTGTGCCCCCCTCGCAGCTCTCCTCCTGGGGCGTCCGTGGAGAAAGCGCTCGATGCAGGCTTTGTCACAGCCTTTGTCGCCCCCTTGTGCTCGAGGTCCGGGCTGTGCCCGTACGGTTCCTTTCTAAAAATCCACCTGGTGAGGAAGGGCTCGGAGAGGTTCTCTCTCGGCCACACTTTTCGTTGCCAGCTCCAGAGAAACCCCAAGCTCCCACACACCAAAGAAGACACCCTCCCGCACTCCACTGCCTCTTGTAGCTTTTCCCTTCATTTTCGGACTGCCGTTTGCATTTACTGGGCGCCCGGGCGGCGCGGTGACCGTTCTCTTCCGCCTCCCTGGGAAAAGACCTAAAGCTGCTAGGTTGGAACCTGCTTGTTTGATTGAATAAAGTTTATTTGCAACCAAATCGTCTAATACATACACACATCCTAGCCACGAGACGCAGCTCGGGAATAAATTACATTCACACAGTAAAGCATACACACAATTCAATTCAAGACAATACGATACATTACAATACCATACGATACTATATTCCTACCACTAGGGACTTATGTAAATCCCATGCTAATCTATATCAGTAACTAGCATGCAATAGTACACTATTATCTATGAACATATTTCTATTGTAAAACGTCTAAGTACTGTAACTAGCTTTAGACCTGTGTGGGAAAAGGTTAGTGGGGAAATGGGAGGCGGATATGCAGGAGGGAGGGTGGGAATACACAAAGGCCCGAAGCTTTATTAAAACGATATGCAAACACACACAATGAGGGAAGAGGGTTATGGGAAAGGACAATGATCAAGCAAATAAGCAATACAGCAAATAAGCATTAAAGATTGTCGTCTCCCTGAAGATCATCCAGGCTGTTATAGTCTCTGAGCTGGCTGTGAATTAGCCGCCGACAATCTTGAACCGACATCCTCTCTCTGTGCAGGGTAAGGCGGTTCCTGGAGATCCATAGAGCGTCCTTAAAACAGTTCATAAGGCGCCAGGCCTCCTGGATGGCCGCAACTGTGTGTACCCCAGGAAACAGCCCATAAAGCACGGACGTGTGCTTTATATGTTTCCTGGGTACGGAGTCCTTAAGTTCGTTCTGTAGCGAATCCAACAAACGCTGAGCAAAGGGGCATTCCCAGAAGAGATGGAGCGCGGTCTCCTCCACAAAAGGACACCGTGGGCAATACCGCGTTTTACTCAGGTTCCGGGCATGCATGAAGGACCGGAGGGGCAGACCCCCCTGGATGGCCATCCACGACATGTCCTTGTGTTCGTTGGTGATCCTGCAAGAAGAAACCAATTTCCAAACCGTTGGAGCGGTGTCGCCCGGCAAATCGGGGATCGTCTCCAACGTGTCTTTGGCTCTGATGAGCTTGTGGATTACCTTGGATTTCCACAAATCGGGCTTCAACCCCTCCAGGTGGTGCTCCCTCACGAACCGGGTGACGTCCAAATAGAACCAAGGCGTCTCCCAGTTGTAAGGGAAGGAGCTATCCCACTGATCCCACCCCAGGCCACGCCAAAGGGGCAGGAGGAAAAAGCGGGAAACGGATCTGCCCGCAGAGCCGTTCTTCTGGACGATGGTGCGGCGGATGCAATCGCAAACAAAAGAAAGCCTCAGCAAGGTGGGGATATCCGGGATGCCTTTCCCACCCTTGAGAGGATCCTTGTAGAGAAGGCTCCGCTTGACTCGATCCATCTTCGAGCCCCAGATGAAGTAGAACACGGCCCTGGTAATGGCCCGACACACGGTGGCGAGGGGGGGCCAGGCCTGCGCTGTGTAGAGAAGAACCGGCAGGATCTCGTTACGCAGAACCAATGCTTTACCTTCCAGGGTGAGCCTCCTGAGACTCCAAAGACCGAACCGTTGATTGACCTTTAACAAGCGCTCCTGCCAAGACTTTAGGGCCGCTCCTTCTTTGCCGAACCAGACTCCCAGGATCTTGATGAAATCCGGTCGCACTGAAAAGGGAAAAGGGGCGGGGGAAGACGGCTGCCAATTTCCGAAGATCATGGCTTCCGACTTCCCGCAGTTGACCTTTGCACCTGAAGCCTTGCCGAACTCCTCGCAGGTCTGGACGAGCGCCGTCACCGATCGCTGGTCGGCGCAGAAGACCGTCACGTCGTCCATGTAGAGCGAGCACTTGACTTCGTAGCGTCCGGGTCCCGGTGCGGCGATCCCTCTGATCTCTCCATTCTGGCGGATAGCCTCAGCGAAGAGTTCTATGCAACACACAAAAAGGAGAGGTGAAAGAGGACAGCCTTGTCTGACCCCGGACAAGATGGGGAAGGGGTCAGTCTTCCAGCCGTTCACCAACACCGAGCTGAAAATGTCACGATACATCAGGTTAATGACAGAGCAGAACATATCGCCGAAACCAAGCCTGCGCAAAGCCTTACCCATGAAGACGTGGGAGACACGGTCGAAGGCCTTCTCCTGATCCAGACTGACCAGGGCCGCGGGTGTGCGGCGGCCTAAGATGTAGTGGACCGTGTCCCTCACCAGAGCGAGACTATCCGCGATCCTGCGACCAGGAACGCCGCAGGTCTGGTCCGGGTTTATGACCCGTCCGATGACGGATTTTAACCTATTCGCCATTACCTTTGCCAGGATCTTGTAGTCGACGTTGAGCAGGGAAATAGGGCGCCAGTTCTTGAGATCGCACCTCTCTCCCTTGCGCTTAAACAAAATGGTTATCATGCCCTCTCTCAGTGACAGAGGCATTCTGCCCTCCGCCGCCATCTCGCTATAGACCTCCAGCAGGTCGGGACAGATCAGGTCGCCCAGCGCGACGTAAAGTTCGGCTGGGAGACCGTCGCTGCCCGGCGTCCTGCCGGTTCTAAAGGATTTGGCGGCAGAGAACAGCTCCTCTACCGTGAGGGGGGCATTCAGGGCGGCGGCACCTGCGGGATCAAGAGTGTTAGTGATACCTGCCAGGAACTTGTCCGCTATGTCGTCATCTGTCGGTTTGGGGGCGTAGAGGTTCCGATAGAAGTCCGAGACGACCCCCATCACCTCCTCCTTACCCGTTCTCATCGTTCCGGTCTCATCTCTCAGCTCGTTCAGAGGTGTGTGGCCGGCGTGGATCTTCCTGAAGAAAAAAGAGTTACACTTCTCACCTTTCTCCAGGTGTTCCACCTTGGAGCGAAAGAGGATTTGCCGAGATTCCTCCTCAAAGTGCCTTTTCAGGCCCTTCTTGGCCTCCTCCAGCTCCTCCCCGACGTCCCAGCCGCACCGCTGGAGGTCCTGCAGGGAACGCAGCTCTCGTTGCATCGCTCTGAAGGCCCTCTTCCTTTCGCACGCCTGCTGGCGGCCTTTCGCCTGAAAGAAGCTTCGAAACTCCACCTTCACAAACTCCCACCAATCGCAGAGGTTAGAGAAAAATACCTTGTCATTCCTCCAGACCAGATAGGCGTCTCTAAGTTCCTCGAGCACGTCTTCCCTAGCCAACAGGGAGCAGTTCAGCTTCCAGGATCCGGGCCCCGGCGGGAAGCCGTTGCCCAGGACGCCCTGGAACTGAATGGCCCTGTGGTCGGAGAAGAAGCAGGGGACCATAGAGAACCTAACCTGCCTGACCGCTCTCGAGACGAAGACAAAGTCGATCCTAGAGCGTAGGGAGCCGTCGGACCGGCTCCACGAATAGTTCACGGAGCCTCTGCCCATACAGCCCACTACGTCGCTCAAGGAAGCCTCTGTTGTCATCTCTATAAGCAGTTTGGACGTGACATCCAGTTTAGATGAGGTGCCAGAACTCCTGCCGTCCGCCTCTATAGGGCAGTTGAAGTCGCCGGCCATCACCACCGCTCTGGTGGTAGCAAGCTGGGCCGCAGTACCTGGAGAAGCTCCAGGCGGTGGCCCTTGTCCGGGGGAGCGTACACGTTGATGAACCGAACCGGTTCCCCGGCCCAGGTGCCGTCTACGACAAGAAGCCTGCCGCAGACGAGCTCCCGGACCGAGTCAAGCGTGAACCCGCTCCCCCTGAACAAGATGGCCACCCCTGCGGACTTGCAGTCGCCACCGCCAGACCAGAAGGAAGGACCGTGAACCCAACGCCTACAGAGATGGCGGTAAGTCCCGCACGACACCAAAGAACACTCCTGTAAAAAGTACACATCAGCTAACTGACTGGAAAGAAAGGTTAATACTGTCTGGCATCTAGACCTATCTCTAATGCTCCTCACATTTATGCTAAAGATTGATAAATTAGCCATGTTATTGGAGAAAAGGAATGGTTAGACCATACATTACCACCTTATCCGATGAACCCGTCGGGCGGGTCTTCGTCTGCACTGTAATACTGGCCTTCTTGGGCACCATACATGAAGTCCTCCAGTGTGGGTTCCGCGTAGGCACGTGTTTCAGGGACCTCGATTAGGTCCTCGAAGTCGCTCTCCTCCTCCCCGTCGTCGGTGAGAGTTTCCACCATCTGCACCAACTGTTCCTCTCTATCGACGCTGGTCTGGGGGAGTTGCTCCGGATCCACGATGATTTTTTTGCTGGTTTCGGGGGCGGCGACGTCCTCCTCTGCAGCTTTCCTCTTCATTGCGGTACCTGGGGGCAGAAGAGGGGGAAAATCCTCCAGGGAGAGGGGTGGGGCGGCAGAGGCTGGAGGGGCCTTAGCCACGGGGGGGGGGAGGGGAGGAGAGGCGGGGAGCGGGGGAGGATACCTCGGAGACCGGGGGGAGGGTGAAAGAGATGACCTCCGAGGGGGAGGGCGCGGGCGGGGTGGGGGACCTCTTTGCTTCCTTACCTGTGTTCTTGGGCCGGGCAGGAGCCGGCGCGGCCTTGGCGGGGGCCGGCTTCGGACCCGGTCTAGCCGGGGCCTGTGCCGCTACCTTGGCCCAAGACCTCTCCCTTTCCGGACAATCCCTGTAACGGTGAGAGACTAGCCCGCAGAGGTTACAGGATATGGCGGTGGGACAATTCTTGGTCTCGTGTCCCGTGACCCGGCAGTTCTGGCAGGGAGTCTCCTTGCAGTCCTTAGCTCTATGCCCTCCCAAACCGCACCTCCTACAGGTCTGCGGTCTGTCGGGATAGAATATAATGCCAGAAGAAGAACCCAAATAGAACTGCTGGGGCAAGTGCACGACACCGTCCCCGGAGTCTCTGTCCTTGTGTAGCCGCACCAGCACAGACCATCTGCCTGTCCAAAAGCCCATACCGTTGAGGATCGGGGTTGGTTCCCTCACCACATAACAGTACCGCGAGAGGAAGGTCGAGATATCTTTGGCTGGTATATGCGGGTTACGCAAGGAGACAGTTATCCGCTTCTCCTCTTTCTGCATGGGGCAGCTCCCCACGAAACGAGAGAAGGGCGAATCGGGTACGGCGGTCTTGACGGCCTCCCAGTACCTTCTGCAAGCGCTGATGGAAGCAAAAGTCACATAGAAAAGGCCGGTAACAAAAGCTTGGACACTGAGGGTTTCGGCCCGACTGAAGCCCTGGTCCACTATCATCTTTTTGCAAAACACGTCCGCAGACATGTCAGGCGTCCTACCATCCACCTCTCGAAGTTTCAGCGCCACCGTCTGCCTCATCCACGGTTCCAGTTTAGGAGCTCCGTGGCTGGGGTTTCGGGTGGCCTTCGCCTGAGAGGTTTCTGGGAGGCAAGATGGAGGGACCTGGGCTGCAGCCGAGCCGCATGCTGACTTACCATCGGAGGTGGAGGGGCTGGATCCTTTGTCCTGGGCCGCATGGACCGGGGGAGGTGCGGCTGCCTGGGCTTCGGCTCCGGCCCGTCTGGGAACCTCCAACTTCTTTGAGGCCTTGGGAGGAGCCATGGATCCTCAGACAAAGACTGCAAAGGGAGTAAGCAACAAAAGATTTCTTCTGTGGGGGCTACTGCCGGGGGGCAGGGTCCTCACTCCTAGTCGAGGGGGGCAGAGATTCTCCCGGGGGGAGCTTTCTCTGCAGCAGAAAACAAGGGGGGCGTCGAAAAGCTCCTCAGCGAAGGGGGGCAAGGGGTCCTCGGCGTCGGGGGGCAGAAAGAAGAAAGCCGGGTCTTCTTGGGGGGCCTCGAACAAAGTAAGGGGGTTCCTCCGGGAAGCCGGGGGGGATCCTCAAAGCAGGGGGGTCTCCTGGAAGCAGGGGTGTCCTCGAAGCCAAGGGGGTCTCCTCCTGGAAGCCGGGGAAATCCTCAAACGAAGTAGGGGGGCGTCCTCAAGAAGCCGGGGTTCCTCCTCCTCCACGATGCAGGGGTCCTGTAGTCCTTCGGGTTGCTGTCGTCGTCTCCTCCTCCTCTTCTGCGGGGTCTCCTGGAAGTCCTCCTCGGTGATCGCTGGAACCGGGATTATTCCGCCTTGTGTTTCAGCTCTTTTCAGATCCTCAAGCTGTAGATCGATTCTTAAAAGAACAGATTTATCTACACTTGATCTTAGCCAAGAGGCCGAGAACCTGCTTGTTGGAAGGCTGACCTCTTTCTTTCCCCACCCTGCAGCAGGGATCGAGCACACCCAAGAGCCCGTACGGTTCCTTTCTAAAATCCACCTGGTGAGGAAGGGCTCGGAGAGCTTCTCTCTCGGCCACACTTTTCGTTGCCAGCTCCAGAGAAACCCCAAGCTCCCACACACCAAAAGAAGACACCCTCCCCGCACTCCACTGCCTCTTGTAGCTTTTCCCTTCATTTTCGGACTGTCGTTTGCATTTTACTGGGCGCCCCGGGCGCGCGGTGACCGTTCTCTTCCGCCTCCCTGGGAAAAGACCTAAAGCTGCTAGGTTGGAACCTGCTTGTTGGAAGGCTGACCTCTTTCTTTCCCCCACCCTGCAGCAGGGATCGAGCACACCCCTTCTGCCAGCTGAGGGACGCACGCCTGCTACTCTCCAGCGGGCTGCAGATCTCTTTTGGCCTGGCTGGGCTGGTGATGGGAGCTGCAGGACAGCACTCCTTTGCTGCTCAACTGCAAAGCAGCTGCTCGGGGCCCGGCAAGCCTTCTCCCTGACGCGTGTGCGTGTGTGCCCTCGGCCCCTTCCCAGGCACGGCCACGTGGTGACTTGCGCGCCTCCTCCTCCCCCATCTCCGCCCCCCTCTAAATGCAAATGCAAATCCAGCGAGGCTGCAGTGCATCTTGGAAGTGCTTAGCCTTGATGGCAAGCTCGAGGGGCGCGGGCGGAGTAAAAGACGGGGTTCGGCTGCTCCCTATGGCCGGCCACGCTCGGGGCCCCCCTGCGCAGGCTCCTTGAGGGCACCTTGGCAGAGGGCCAGACGCTCGCCGCGAGTGAGCACCACTGCCTCCGAGCGCCGCTGGCCGGGCAGGCGCAGAACAACTCATACTTACCTGGCAGGGGAGATACCATGATCACCAAGGTGGTTCTCCCAGGGTGAGGCTCATCCATTGCACTCCGGGTGTGCTGACCCCTGCGATTTCCCCAAATGCGGGAAACTCGACTGCATAATTTGTGGTAGTGGGGGACTGCGTTCGCGCTTTCCCCTGATTCGCTCTGGTTCAAAAACAGTGTTTGTTTGCTTGCTCCCATCTCATCGCATCTCATCTCGGCCTGCCTGCCTGCCGCAGAAGGGTGCCTCGCCTTGCAGCCTCTTGCTGTGTGCCCCCCTCGCAGCTCTCCTCCTGGGGCGTCCGTGGAGAAAGCGCTCGATGCAGGCTTTGTCACAGCCTTTGTCGCCCCCTTGTGCTCGAGGTCCGGGCTGAGCCCGTACGGTTCCTTTCTAAAATCCACCTGGTGAGGAAGGGCTCGGAGAGCTTCTCTCTCGGCCACACTTTTCGTTGCCAGCTCCAGAGAAACCCCAAGCTCCCACACACCAAAAGAAGACACCCTCCCCGCACTCCACTGCCTCTTGTAGCTTTTCCCTTCATTTTCGGACTGTCGTTTGCATTTTACTGGGCGCCCCGGGCGCGCGGTGACCGTTCTCTTCCGCCTCCCTGGGAAAAGACCTAAAGCTGCTAGGTTGGAACCTGCTTGTTTGATTGAATAAAGTTTATTTGCAACCAAATCGTCTAATACATACACACATCCTAGCCACGAGACGCAGCTCGGGAATAAATTACATTCACACAGTAAAGCATACACACAATTCAATTCAAGACAATACGATACATTACAATACCATACGATACTATATTCCTACCACTAGGGACTTATGTAAATCCCATGCTAATCTATATCAGTAACTAGCATGCAATAGTACACTATTATCTATGAACATATTTCTATTGTAAAACGTCTAAGTACTGTAACTAGCTTTAGACCTGTGTGGGAAAAGGTTAGTGGGGAAATGGGAGGCGGATATGCAGGAGGGAGGGTGGGAATACACAAAGGCCCGAAGCTTTATTAAAACGATATGCAAACACACACAATGAGGGAAGAGGGTTATGGGAAAGGACAATGATCAAGCAAATAAGCAATACAGCAAATAAGCATTAAAGATTGTCGTCTCCCTGAAGATCATCCAGGCTGTTATAGTCTCTGAGCTGGCTGTGAATTAGCCGCCGACAATCTTGAACCGACATCCTCTCTCTGTGCAGGGTAAGGCGGTTCCTGGAGATCCATAGAGCGTCCTTAAAACAGTTCATAAGGCGCCAGGCCTCCTGGATGGCCGCAACTGTGTGTACCCCAGGAAACAGCCCATAAAGCACGGACGTGTGCTTTATATGTTTCCTGGGTACGGAGTCCTTAAGTTCGTTCTGTAGCGAATCCAACAAACGCTGAGCAAAGGGGCATTCCCAGAAGAGATGGAGCGCGGTCTCCTCCACAAAAGGACACCGTGGGCAATACCGCGTTTTACTCAGGTTCCGGGCATGCATGAAGGACCGGAGGGGCAGACCCCCTGGATGGCCATCCACGACATGTCCTTGTGTTCGTTGGTGATCCTGCAAGAAGAAACCAATTTCCAAACCGTTGGAGCGGTGTCGCCCGGCAAATCGGGGATCGTCTCCAACGTGTCTTTGGCTCTGATGAGCTTGTGGATTACCTTGGATTTCCACAAATCGGGCTTCAACCCCTCCAGGTGGTGCTCCCTCACGAACCGGGTGACGTCCAAATAGAACCAAGGCGTCTCCCAGTTGTAAGGGAAGGAGCTATCCCACTGATCCCACCCCAGGCCACGCCAAAGGGGCAGGAGGAAAAAGCGGGAAACGGATCTGCCCGCAGAGCCGTTCTTCTGGACGATGGTGCGGCGGATGCAATCGCAAACAAAAGAAAGCCTCAGCAAGGTGGGGATATCCGGGATGCCTTTCCCACCCTTGAGAGGATCCTTGTAGAGAAGGCTCCGCTTGACTCGATCCATCTTCGAGCCCCAGATGAAGTAGAACACGGCCCTGGTAATGGCCCGACACACGGTGGCGAGGGGGGGCCAGGCCTGCGCTGTGTAGAGAAGAACCGGCAGGATCTCGTTACGCAGAACCAATGCTTTACCTTCCAGGGTGAGCCTCCTGAGACTCCAAAGACCGAACCGTTGATTGACCTTTAACAAGCGCTCCTGCCAAGACTTTAGGGCCGCTCCTTCTTTGCCGAACCAGACTCCCAGGATCTTGATGAAATCCGGTCGCACTGAAAAGGGAAAAGGGGCGGGGGAAGACGGCTGCCAATTTCCGAAGATCATGGCTTCCGACTTCCCGCAGTTGACCTTTGCACCTGAAGCCTTGCCGAACTCCTCGCAGGTCTGGACGAGCGCCGTCACCGATCGCTGGTCGGCGCAGAAGACCGTCACGTCGTCCATGTAGAGCGAGCACTTGACTTCGTAGCGTCCGGGTCCCGGTGCGGCGATCCCTCTGATCTCTCCATTCTGGCGGATAGCCTCAGCGAAGAGTTCTATGCAACACACAAAAAGGAGAGGTGAAAGAGGACAGCCTTGTCTGACCCCGGACAAGATGGGGAAGGGGTCAGTCTTCCAGCCGTTCACCAACACCGAGCTGAAAATGTCACGATACATCAGGTTAATGACAGAGCAGAACATATCGCCGAAACCAAGCCTGCGCAAAGCCTTACCCATGAAGACGTGGGAGACACGGTCGAAGGCCTTCTCCTGATCCAGACTGACCAGGGCCGCGGGTGTGCGGCGGCCTAAGATGTAGTGGACCGTGTCCCTCACCAGAGCGAGACTATCCGCGATCCTGCGACCAGGAACGCCGCAGGTCTGGTCCGGGTTTATGACCCGTCCGATGACGGATTTTAACCTATTCGCCATTACCTTTGCCAGGATCTTGTAGTCGACGTTGAGCAGGGAAATAGGGCGCCAGTTCTTGAGATCGCACCTCTCTCCCTTGCGCTTAAACAAAATGGTTATCATGCCCTCTCTCAGTGACAGAGGCATTCTGCCCTCCGCCGCCATCTCGCTATAGACCTCCAGCAGGTCGGGACAGATCAGGTCGCCCAGCGCGACGTAAAGTTCGGCTGGGAGACCGTCGCTGCCCGGCGTCCTGCCGGTTCTAAAGGATTTGGCGGCAGAGAACAGCTCCTCTACCGTGAGGGGGGCATTCAGGGCGGCGGCACCTGCGGGATCAAGAGTGTTAGTGATACCTGCCAGGAACTTGTCCGCTATGTCGTCATCTGTCGGTTTGGGGGCGTAGAGGTTCCGATAGAAGTCCGAGACGACCCCCATCACCTCCTCCTTACCCGTTCTCATCGTTCCGGTCTCATCTCTCAGCTCGTTCAGAGGTGTGTGGCCGGCGTGGATCTTCCTGAAGAAAAAAGAGTTACACTTCTCACCTTTCTCCAGGTGTTCCACCTTGGAGCGAAAGAGGATTTGCCGAGATTCCTCCTCAAAGTGCCTTTTCAGGCCCTTCTTGGCCTCCTCCAGCTCCTCCCCGACGTCCCAGCCGCACCGCTGGAGGTCCTGCAGGGAACGCAGCTCTCGTTGCATCGCTCTGAAGGCCCTCTTCCTTTCGCACGCCTGCTGGCGGCCTTTCGCCTGAAAGAAGCTTCGAAACTCCACCTTCACAAACTCCCACCAATCGCAGAGGTTAGAGAAAAATACCTTGTCATTCCTCCAGACCAGATAGGCGTCTCTAAGTTCCTCGAGCACGTCTTCCCTAGCCAACAGGGAGCAGTTCAGCTTCCAGGATCCGGGCCCCGGCGGGAAGCCGTTGCCCAGGACGCCCTGGAACTGAATGGCCCTGTGGTCGGAGAAGAAGCAGGGGACCATAGAGAACCTAACCTGCCTGACCGCTCTCGAGACGAAGACAAAGTCGATCCTAGAGCGTAGGGAGCCGTCGGACCGGCTCCACGAATAGTTCACGGAGCCTCTGCCCATACAGCCCACTACGTCGCTCAAGGAAGCCTCTGTTGTCATCTCTATAAGCAGTTTGGACGTGACATCCAGTTTAGATGAGGTGCCAGAACTCCTGCCGTCCGCCTCTATAGGGCAGTTGAAGTCGCCGGCCATCACCACCGCTCTGGTGGTAGCAAGCTGGGCCCGCAGTACCTGGAGAAGCTCCAGGCGGTGGCCCTTGTCCGGGGGAGCGTACACGTTGATGAACCGAACCGGTTCCCCGGCCCAGGTGCCGTCTACGACAAGAAGCCTGCCGCAGACGAGCTCCCGGACCGAGTCAAGCGTGAACCCGCTTGAACAAGATGGCCACCCCTGCGGACTTGCAGTCGCCACCGCCAGACCAGAAGGAAGGACCGTGAACCCAACGCCTACAGAGATGGCGGTAAGTCCCGCACGACACCAAAGAACACTCCTGTAAAAAGTACACATCAGCTAACTGACTGGAAAGAAAGGTTAATACTGTCTGGCATCTAGACCTATCTCTAATGCTCCTCACATTTATGCTAAAGATTGATAAATTAGCCATGTTATTGGAGAAAAGGAATGGTTAGACCATACATTACCACCTTATCCGATGAACCCGTCGGGCGGGTCTTCGTCTGCACTGTAATACTGGCCTTCTTGGGCACCATACATGAAGTCCTCCAGTGTGGGTTCCGCGTAGGCACGTGTTTCAGGGACCTCGATTAGGTCCTCGAAGTCGCTCTCCTCCTCCCCGTCGTCGGTGAGAGTTTCCACCATCTGCACCAACTGTTCCTCTCTATCGACGCTGGTCTGGGGGAGTTGCTCCGGATCCACGATGATTTTTTTGCTGGTTTCGGGGGCGGCGACGTCCTCCTCTGCAGCTTTCCTCTTCATTGCGGTACCTGGGGGCAGAAGAGGGGGAAAATCCTCCAGGGAGAGGGGTGGGGCGGCAGAGGCTGGAGGGGCCTTAGCCACGGGGGGGGGAGGGGAGGAGAGGCGGGGAGCGGGGGAGGATACCTCGGAGACCGGGGGGAGGGTGAAAGAGATGACCTCCGAGGGGGAGGGCGCGGGCGGGGTGGGGGACCTCTTTGCTTCCTTACCTGTGTTCTTGGGCCGGGCAGGAGCCGGCGCGGCCTTGGCGGGGGCCGGCTTCGGACCCGGTCTAGCCGGGGCCTGTGCCGCTACCTTGGCCCAAGACCTCTCCCTTTCCGGACAATCCCTGTAACGGTGAGAGACTAGCCCGCAGAGGTTACAGGATATGGCGGTGGGACAATTCTTGGTCTCGTGTCCCGTGACCCGGCAGTTCTGGCAGGGAGTCTCCTTGCAGTCCTTAGCTCTATGCCCTCCCAAACCGCACCTCCTACAGGTCTGCGGTCTGTCGGGATAGAATATAATGCCAGAAGAAGAACCCAAATAGAACTGCTGGGGCAAGTGCACGACACCGTCCCCGGAGTCTCTGTCCTTGTGTAGCCGCACCAGCACAGACCATCTGCCTGTCCAAAAGCCCATACCGTTGAGGATCGGGGTTGGTTCCCTCACCACATAACAGTACCGCGAGAGGAAGGTCGAGATATCTTTGGCTGGTATATGCGGGTTACGCAAGGAGACAGTTATCCGCTTCTCCTCTTTCTGCATGGGGCAGCTCCCCACGAAACGAGAGAAGGGCGAATCGGGTACGGCGGTCTTGACGGCCTCCCAGTACCTTCTGCAAGCGCTGATGGAAGCAAAAGTCACATAGAAAAGGCCGGTAACAAAAGCTTGGACACTGAGGGTTTCGGCCCGACTGAAGCCCTGGTCCACTATCATCTTTTTGCAAAACACGTCCGCAGACATGTCAGGCGTCCTACCATCCACCTCTCGAAGTTTCAGCGCCACCGTCTGCCTCATCCACGGTTCCAGTTTAGGAGCTCCGTGGCTGGGGTTTCGGGTGGCCTTCGCCTGAGAGGTTTCTGGGAGGCAAGATGGAGGGACCTGGGCTGCAGCCGAGCCGCATGCTGACTTACCATCGGAGGTGGAGGGGCTGGATCCTTTGTCCTGGGCCGCATGGACCGGGGGAGGTGCGGCTGCCTGGGCTTCGGCTCCGGCCCGTCTGGGAACCTCCAACTTCTTTGAGGCCTTGGGAGGAGCCATGGATCCTCAGACAAAGACTGCAAAGGGAGTAAGCAACAAAAGATTTCTTCTGTGGGGGCTACTGCCGGGGGGGCAGGGTCCTCACTCCTAGTCGAGGGGGGCAGAGATTCTCCCGGGGGGAGCTTTCTCTGCAGCAGAAAACAAGGGGGGCGTCGAAAAGCTCCTCAGCGAAGGGGGGCAAGGGGTCCTCGGCGTCGGGGGGCAGAAAGAAGAAAGCCGGGTCTTCTTGGGGGGCCTCGAACAAAGTAAGGGGGTTCCTCCGGGAAGCCGGGGGGGGTCCTCAAAGCAGGGGGGTCTCCTGGAAGCAGGGGTGTCCTCGAAGCCAAGGGGGTCTCCTCCTGGAAGCCGGGGAAATCCTCAAACGAAGTAGGGGGGCGTCCTCAAGAAGCCGGGGTTCCTCCTCCTCCACGATGCAGGGGTCCTGTAGTCCTTCGGGTTGCTGTCGTCGTCTCCTCCTCCTCTTCTGCGGGGTCTCCTGGAAGTCCTCCTCGGTGATCGCTGGAACCGGGATTATTCCGCCTTGTGTTTCAGCTCTTTTCAGATCCTCAAGCTGTAGATCGATTCTTAAAAGAACAGATTTATCTACACTTGATCTTAGCCAAAAGGCCGAGAACCTGCTTGTTGGAAGGCTGACCTCTTTCTTTCCCCCACCCTGCAGCAGGGATCGAGCACACCCAAGAGCCCGTACGGTTCCTTTCTAAAATCCACCTGGTGAGGAAGGGCTCGGAGAGCTTCTCTCTCGGCCACACTTTTCGTTGCCAGCTCCAGAGAAACCCCAAGCTCCCACACACCAAAAGAAGACACCCTCCCCGCACTCCACTGCCTCTTGTAGCTTTTCCCTTCATTTTCGGACTGTCGTTTGCATTTTACTGGGCGCCCCGGGCGCGCGGTGACCGTTCTCTTCCGCCTCCCTGGGAAAAGACCTAAAGCTGCTAGGTTGGAACCTGCTTGTTGGAAGGCTGACCTCTTTCTTTCCCCCACCCTGCAGCAGGGATCGAGCACACCCCTTCTGCCAGCTGAGGGACGCACGCCTGCTACTCTCCAGCGGGCTGCAGATCTCTTTTGGCCTGGCTGGGCTGGTGATGGGAGCTGCAGGACAGCACTCCTTTGCTGCTCAACTGCAAAGCAGCTGCTCGGGGCCCGGCAAGCCTTCTCCCTGACGCGTGTGCGTGTGTGCCCTCGGCCCCTTCCCAGGCACGGCCACGTGGTGACTTGCGCGCCTCCTCCTCCCCCATCTCCGCCCCCCTCTAAATGCAAATGCAAATCCAGCGAGGCTGCAGTGCATCTTGGAAGTGCTTAGCCTTGATGGCAAGCTCGAGGGGCGCGGGCGGAGTAAAAGACGGGGTTCGGCTGCTCCCTATGGCCGGCCACGCTCGGGGCCCCCCTGCGCAGGCTCCTTGAGGGCACCTTGGCAGAGGGCCAGACGCTCGCCGCGAGTGAGCACCACTGCCTCCGAGCGCCGCTGGCCGGGCAGGCGCAGAACAACTCATACTTACCTGGCAGGGGAGATACCATGATCACCAAGGTGGTTCTCCCAGGGTGAGGCTCATCCATTGCACTCCGGGTGTGCTGACCCCTGCGATTTCCCCAAATGCGGGAAACTCGACTGCATAATTTGTGGTAGTGGGGGACTGCGTTCGCGCTTTCCCCTGATTCGCTCTGGTTCAAAAACAGTGTTTGTTTGCTTGCTCCCATCTCATCGCATCTCATCTCGGCCTGCCTGCCTGCCTGCCGCAGAAGGGTGCCTCGCCTTGCAGCCTCTTGCTGTGTGCCCCCCTCGCAGCTCTCCTCCTGGGGCGTCCGTGGAGAAAGCGCTCGATGCAGGCTTTGTCACAGCCTTTGTCGCCCCCTTGTGCTCGAGGTCCGGGCTGAGCCCGTACGGTTCCTTTCTAAAATCCACCTGGTGAGGAAGGGCTCGGAGAGCTTCTCTCTCGGCCACACTTTTCGTTGCCAGCTCCAGAGAAACCCCAAGCTCCCACACACCAAAAGAAGACACCCTCCCCGCACTCCACTGCCTCTTGTAGCTTTTCCCTTCATTTTCGGACTGTCGTTTGCATTTTACTGGGCGCCCCGGGCGCGCGGTGACCGTTCTCTTCCGCCTCCCTG